>SSNR01000154.1:1124091-1259430 GCA_006937965.1 Callopanchax toddi
ATTCTTCCAAACTAAATTAAGCCAAAACTAAACCCCATTCCAAACTCAGATTAGCCTAAATTGACTCTTAAAGTCCCAACTAGGTTAACTAAATTAACTAACTTCCCTAGTCATTAAAACATATGCTACGGTCCGTTAAAACTCACAATTAAACTATCTTTAACATCCTCAACATGTTTAAGAATATTAATTGTGTTTACATCAAACTTTCAAACTGTCTTATCTGTCTGTGTTCTTAGGTTTTTCAAATTAAATGATTGTTCAATCCTTATCTGGTCTCAGTTCACGTTATTAATAAGGTATTTCAATTCACTGTACTCTTTCAAAGAACCTAGATACCTTCAATAAATATTAGCTATTATCAGGGTTAAATGACAGTTTATCACTTTTCATTATAAACCAAAATTAAGCTAATGTTATTGAAGAGGGTGTAGTTAAAATAACTAAATAGTTATTTCAAAACGCTACAATTTTATTGTATATTCATTAGTTTTTATTACTATTTTGATATATCTTCAATCAAATAGATATGTCTCACCCCAACACCAGGTTTCTATCCCTCATAATCCATGTCTAACAGCCTAGATGTGCATAAAACAACTTGAAGCTTATTTTAAACATCATTTTAAACCACCACCACCAGCATTAGCAGCAGGTGTCTCCATTTTACCACCAAACTGTGAGACCAGTTGCAGAATCCTGCAGTGGCACTCCGAGTTTTGCTCTGTTGCTTTGTGGGGTGCTCCGTCTCTGGTTTGCAATAAACCTTGAGTAAATTATTTTACCATCTGGATGACTGATTGAAATTACTGGTGTGTATAGGCACAACCAAATTACCAGCCTCCCCCGATGGTAATGATACCAAGAGAGGCTCATGTGTATCCATTAGAAGTAAAAGAACTCCAAGGTCTAAGGGTGAACACAAAGTTAGGATGGTAAATAAAACCTTACAATGAAAACAAGCAAATCTGCTGGTGCTGAATGTAGATTTAAGGGCCAACAAAGTAGATATAAACTAAATGTTGATGACTGGGTTAATAGTGATACCATTTCTCTCGTTCTGCTGTCTGACTGGCTGCTTGGTGTTCTTTAATCTGCTTAGGACCTAATTGTGAGTAATGATGCTATTGGCTGATATGGCATGTAGCTCAGGCAGCCCCTCTGTGGCCAGTCTGCATATCCAACCCATCTGTGAGCTGTGCACAGGGATAGCAGTGCCCATACCAAAACACACCCAAAACAACTGGCACACGCACAAATCGATGCAGCAATCTTCTCTCAACATGCACACACACACTGTCAGCTTTGGCGTGTTGGCTGACCAGCCGATTTATTCAACACAGAATGAGCTTTAGTTCATCAAAGATAAATATGAGAGGATTGTGAGTGTTTGTGTGATGGTGGTGGGTGCTTAATATAGATAGTCTTGCTCAAAACGTTTTTTCTTCTTGATATCAGCAGGACCTCAAACAGAAAAAAAAATTATGTCAGAATGAGTGCTGCATAACCCTAATCACGCCCTTTCAGGCTGTGCATCCACCACAGACATTAATATGTCCAGCTGTTGATCTAAATGCTTTGGTACTAAACTGTCATGCACAAGCATTTTGAATTTTTTAAATTCAAGCAGAGAACTCATTTGAAAGAATGTGTTCATGTCTGCTTCTACACTTTCTTTCATTATAGTGTGGCCAAAAGTTCCAAAACTTTCTTATCACAACCAGGATTCTTGAATACATCGTGAAAAATCCCCGGACACGCAACGCATGTTAATACGATCCAGTGACAGAAGTCTCAATGAAAGAAAGAGTTCCTGCAAACTACAGAACCAGCAGATGTTTCCTGAACAAAGAGGGAAGCAATTTGTGTGCAACATTATATGAGACAGATGAGAAAAATGGGACACAAATTTGTGCCAGTTTTTTATTTTTCTTTGCAGAGATGCCAGAGGACGAGGACGGAGTTACGAATGAAGTAAAGTTTGATGTTATAGAAAAAAACTTTGAAAGAGACTTGAGCTGCAAATGACTTGTGTGGTTTCATTTATAAATTAGAAGTTTGAATTCTGTTTTTGACTTTGACTAGCTACGTATATAGAATGTGCTAGACATGTAACTGGAGCATGGAAGTTGAAGCCGACATACAATTATTTGTACAATATTTGTACAAATTCTCTTTGTTTACAGCAGTTTTCCTGTCTGAAGAAAATCTCATGAGATATTTCACAAACAAAAACATGCACACGCAGGCAAAAACATCCATGCTTTTTACTTTTTGGTTATGTCATCACATATTTAGCAGAAACTGATTTGAAAACTGGTTGTTTTTTTTAAAGATGTGGACTTTGTTATGACACAACAATTTTATAGATTATCACCAATTAAGCCAACCATAATGTCCTAAATCAGCTGTGGCATTAAAACTCAATCTCTAGAATTCAAACTAAATATCTCTTATGCTTCATAACGCTGTGTGGAAAAGACTACCTTCTGTATAGGCTCTTTAAAAATGAAACAGTGAAACCTAAAAAAAAACTTTAGTCAAATGATTTTACTATCATATAGACAATGTAAGCATGGTCTCACTGGATCTCACACACGCTTTTAGGAGTGACGGCTCTTCAGTGAGGAAATGTGGAGTATACAGAAGAAATGATGATTATGGAAATGAGCAGGCTTTCATTCTGAAAGATTAAACAGGTCACTGATTGCTTTTGCATAATTTTCATTTAGAAAGCTATACCTCCAAAAAACAATTTTTTGTCCTAGTTTCATTTTGTTCCTTTGGTAAAAGGGCTCTTTAACAAACCTCTCCTTTGATAGTTTCAGCTTCAGATGCAACAAAATACAAATGTCAACACAACACGGAGGAGCTGAGGATTCATCACTCGATATGCTCAGTGTGATAGGCTTTTATTGCGTTTGTTGTTGGAATATCTACATGTGACTGGACTGGAAAACATAAATTACAATTAGATAAATTATTTGTCATTTTTAAAAGTATAAAAGTTGTATTGTGCATCGTTTCCAGCTTATGTTGAGTTACTGGGGAGATTCAGCAGCCTTAACCCTTTAACTTCCACACCATAAAAAAGCAACAAAATGTTTGTTTTTGCATCTTTTTGCTCATTTGGAACAGAAAGGCTTATTATATACACTTAATATAAAATATACATTTTAATGTGTGTGGTTAAAAATATGTTTTTTACTGAAACATTCCCATATATTCTTTATAGATTTTTTTCCCCCAGTGAGTGCAGTGCATACTTTTATAATAAGGTCTAAAATCTGCTCCAACAAGAGCTTGACTTGCCAGTTGTTTTGCAGCTTCGAAGCACATTCCGGTTGTTTTGGATGGGATGGGATGGAATCTTCTTCCAGATGTCAGGAGGTTCAACAACTTAAGGTCAGGATGAGAGGAATCGTTCACAATACTGAGGTTCAAAGTTCAAGGCAACTCTAAAATCCCCAAGAGGGCAATTAAGTTCACAACTATAGCCACACATACTGAACTAAACATGTTTACAATTACATGCCTTTACACACTGATAGTATTTTTTGTATCTGTGCAGTTCCCCAATGCATGACTCAAATCAGCCAAAATGGAGTTGTCTTTTCTCAAAACACTTGACCTTACATAAGTTGCTGAGGTCCCGGAAGGAAATTCCAGTAATTTTAATGCACATTTTTTCCAATGCCTCACAGAAAATCTTTCTGTTAACAGATCCCAACAGATTAAAGACCGTTTGAAAACAGATTTGAGCCTTTTCCTTGCATTTCTCCTAAAAAATGCTTTGGAGATGTCAAGTTTTTAAGGAGAATGAGACAATTAAGGAGGAGAGCAGGGGTGGATCTACAGAGAGGCAACGGGGGGCAACTGTCCCCCTCTGTAGACCCCAGCTGCCCCTCTACTTTTATGTCCTTGAAAGCTTCTTATAGTCTTCAAATTAATTATTAATTCACCAAATTATAATTCACTGCACTTTAAAAGTATAATAAATAAATTAGAACTGTTTATGAAAAGTATTTGAACAAATATTTTATGGTCGCTGTTTCACTGATGGCTCTCGGTGATCAAAATCACGGAGATGAGGCTGAGCAACTAAACCATGTTACATCCCAACTGTCAGACTGGGAAAATAATAAATACACTGCAATGAGAATATGATGTCTAAATATAACTACTTCTGTGACTGTGATTCATTATTTCTGGTTTCATATGATTTCATATGATCTGCATCTCATGGTAATAAGTTTGTTAATTTTTCAGATCTTTCAAATTGCAGACCATGATGAAAATGAAACATAAAAGTGGAGACATTTTCAGTTTTTTTGGGAAAAAATTGAAGGATAAAGCAATGGTGGGATTTGAAGAAGGAAGGATGATGGAGAGACCAGGAGGGTCAGAGGTGGAGGAGGCCACTGAAAGAGCAACAGGTATAGAAATGAGTGAAAATGAGGAAAATGATGTTTAAAGAGCAAAAATTAGGTTTCTGTGTAGAGTGAGAGAAGGAGGGTATAGAGTCAGAATCCACCCAGCAGGACCACCTGCTATATATTTATTCTCTGTATAAATTCCAGTGCAGAGACATTAGATTTCAGGTGTGTTATGAAGCTAGACAGGCAGATGTAATCAATTATGTTATAATAAAATAAAATATGAAGTAAATTCTACAATACAAAACACAGTGAAATAGTATTAGATCATTCTAATTATCCTTATATGTTTTTAGATATACTGAGATGATGCAGCAGCACAGCCCAAATTAAAGACTCAAAACACCCCAAGGAACACAAAGGGGATTTTCACCACAAGAGGAGCTCCAGCACTGCCACTAGACCAGTTGTGCCCCCATATAAAATGTTCAAGGTCCACCACTGAAGGGGATTAAGTCCTCATTGACTCTCAGCCATTCTCACCACATGTTCCAGAGTCATATTGTCTCAGCACTGCGGTACAAGGAAGTGATGCAGCTGGTGAAAACCTTCAGTTTTTCTTGAAGGCGAATCATCATCTGATGAGCTTCCTCAGCCAGGTGTCTTCTGTTGAGGGTCCAGGAGAGATCCTCAGTGATGTGGACACCCTTACATTTAGTTTTTATTTTTACAATTACATCCTATAATTTCATTTTAAGTAGTGAAAACACTTTGTTACAAACCTTTTTGGTTTTCACAGTAATAAATGTGCAAAATTTTCTACTCGAAAATGAATATTTTGTATTTTTTCAGGTTCAGTGTGTCACTAAAGTATGGCAAAATGAATAAATGACACAAAAATCACATAGTCGAGGTTGTGCTGAAAAGATTGATACCAAACAAGTCATAAAAAGTATAATATAAAGGTGAAACATAAAGGTGTACACTAAAGTGGTCAAAACGTACAAAAGTGGCTTGGACTCCAGAGGGGCAGGGACAGAAATCATCCACAATCAAGCCTTTAGATCTGTTGACTTTTTTGACAAAAGACAGACTATTGTCTCCACGCCCACCTCAGTCACATTCCACCTCTGCTCTGATAGATGTTTCATTTATTTATCATTTCATAAACATCTCATTGCTCATCTGTGAAGGTATTTTTTAGATGTGGTTCTGTCCACGAGGTCACAGAAGAGTCACAAGGATGCTTTTCATTTTTCACATAAGTCAATACTTTTAATATCACATGTTTGATGGATCAACCTACAGCCAAAACACAAATAGATTTCTTGTCAGTGAGGTTTTTTCTTCATTGAAAGCTGCGTCATTTAGAGGCGTTTTTAATATATTTCTGGCTGTCAGTTACTTAAAATGAGTTTGTCTCAAATATCTGTTTCGTTTTGAATCACCTTGATTTTGCCAGCCTTGGGATTTTGCTGCAAAACTTCATTCAAAGAAAAAACAACAACAAATCTTTCATCCATCCATCCATCTTCTGAAGCCGCTTAATCCTCCACAGAGGGTCGCGGGGGAGCTGGTGTCTATCTCCAGCGGTCAAGGGGCGAGAGGCGGGGGACACCCTGGACAGGTCGCCAGTCCATCGCAGGGCAACAAATCTTTCACATAAAGTTAATTAACAGTGAAGAACTAAACTGACATTTAGAAGAACCACATCCTCTACACCAGTCTGTGGGAGGGGGAAAGGACAAAAATAGCTAATATTGTATCAGTATAAATTAGATTTTCCTGGTAAAAGTCCGAGTCCTCATTATGTTTTGCGGAGACAAACTTTCTTTTATGCAACTTCTTGCCACTCATTTATAAACTTGGTTCATGTACCTGAATATTTATTTAAATCTAAAAATAATTTTCAATTAATCCATTTAACCTTGGCCTCATTCTGATTTGAGCATTAAAGGAGGTTTAAACCCAGGAGATGAACCAGTGTTGTGTCAAACAAACAACTTGACACTAAACTCATTTTTAATTTTACCTTAAGGCACTTTGTTATTGCAGCCAATTACAACAACTCATGATTTGCCCCCATTTATTGCAAATAGGCAACTCTCAAATGCTTATTGTAATAGCTGAAAACATCTCGGCTCTGTGTTTACTCCTGCAACCAAGATGGAAAGAATTCAGCAAATACCTGAAAAACCCAATTAAAATCACCTCAAAGAAAAATACATTTAAAAAGTTGGTTTTAGGGAAGAAAAATAAAGACTATGCAATTTTAATTAGAACTGGACTGAGAATATTAAGCTTATAAAATGGGTCAAACTTGATTCAAATGCTTTCAGCCGTCTTTATGGACAGAGGAGGTGATACAGGTGAAACAGTAGAGACATCTGAGTAACAAGGTGGAGGTTTTGGGGTAGTTACAGAAAGGCATCCTTGGATTTTGAAGTACAAAAACACAATAACATCTGGAAAGTGTCTGACTGCCATTGGCTTCATTTTAAAGGAAGCATTCCTCCTGAACAGTCCTGCACACTGCCAAAGCTAGAAATCAGATCTAGATTTACAAAAAGACAACACACACACATACCTACACACACGCAGAGTGGAACACTAAGAGTTATGGACTGACTTTCACAGAGCCCAAACCAGAATAAAAATAGAGCTTAATAAGAGATCCTGCTTGGGTCAAGCAAAGGCAAACTCACTTTATTTTTCTCAAGAAGTTTTGTTTCTCATCCAAGAATAATCTTTAAAAAAATAAAAAAACTCTCCAAGGAAATGAATGAGTCCACTTGCCTTAGTTTGAACCTTCTAGGATTACCATGCACTGGATGGCGGAGAGCAGCATTTTAACAAAGAGACCAGAACAAATAGCAGAAAACCAAAAAAAAAACAAAGATCACTTCCAAATAACCTTCATAGTTATAATAGCTCTCCCTGAATAATGCTGAAAAAATGGCAAATGGCCTGCATAGTACTTTATCAAGTCCAGTGACTCTAAAGGGTTTTACACTCCAATCAGTCGGTAAGCTTACCGGTATCAACGGTAAGCTACACTGTAGCCACAGCTGCCCTGGGGTTAACTGACAGAAGCAAGGCTGCCATATAATCAGCGCCACCAGGCCCTCCGATCACCAGCAGGCAAGGTGGGTGAAAGGTTTTCAAGGACACAATGACAGAAACTGAGAGTGGGGGTTCGAACCAGCAACCCACCAGTTATAGGATGAACTCCTACTTCCTGAACCATCTGTTAGGAAACGGAAGTTAAAGAGCAAGTTGCAGGTTCAAGACCCCCCTAAACAAATGTTTAGAGAAACAGTGAGAAATTTCCGTTTCCCTCCAAAACCGGGAGTGACGTAGCTGCAGGAGGGGAGTGGCCTTCTTATCTCAAGATAAAAATATTGATTTTGATGCTGACTGTGACAGATACATCTTTAAATGTTTACAATTACTTAATAAATTAAGTTGGTAATTGGCGGAGGACATGATGGAGAAAATACATTTTCAGTCTGGTCCGGGAAAGGTCTTGACGGAGGAGCTGTGACCCGAGGAGGAAGGTCTGAAGCTCTGGAATGCTACAACCCAGACCCAGATTGGTGGAGGAGACGATACTAATTAGTAGATATTAGACAACAAAACTTTCAGCTCTTTTGAGCAGAAACAATGGTGCTAACATTTTTACTGCAGCGATTTAAAACGGACACCAGAGGGAGCCAAAACAAGCAAAACTGCATATTATCCCATAAAGGATTTGAAGGTGGTGTGACGCCTCTTGTTGGAATAAAAGACGTATCTGATGACTGACTTCAGCAGAAACTTGCATCTGTGTTAATGGGGAGTTGGCAGACTGCTTAAATAACCAACAAACTTTCAATTTCACTAATTAACTTAACTGACTTGCTGATGAATTAATTTTCCAAGTGAACGGTTGGTAGCTGTGTTTTTGTTTTCTGCGTCTTCAAGGACATCCAGCTGATGGAAAAAACCCATTCCCCATGCATCTAACCAACCTAAAGCAAACTAAATGAATAACTACATTACCGACTGGCTGCCTGGCTGGTTAATTAACTTACTGTCTGTCTGTTTGTAATGCTCCCAAGGACATCCAACCAGCTTGTGCACAAACTGTTTCACACACACACTCTCTCACACACACTCATACGTCTCCTCTCAGGAGTGACAGGGAGAATATTTCCTTGTTTACTCAAGTGCCACTTCATGATTAAAAACTAATCAGGCTTCAGCCAGGCTGGGATCCCCCTACACACTGACACAGAGTGAACTGTAATTATCTTAACTGGGGAGGGAGAAGAGAGAAGCAGAGCCACGTGGATGAGAGGAGGAGGATGAGAGAGGATAAACTTCAGGACAAACAAAAAAATCGTGAGGGGCAGGTAAGGTGGGTAGAATGAGGAGAGAAAATGAGATAGAGCTGGAGTGGACTCAGATTCAGAAAGATTACAAAAGACATACAAAGAGGTAAATAACAATAAAAATACATGATTTCTTCTGTTAAGCTGCCTAATCAGTTTATTATCTTCTCTTCTGAATTTGATCGAGGTACAATTTTGTACTTGAATGTGTTTTTAAATGTGATTTTTTTTTCCCCCCAGACAGAAGAGATCCCTTGTAAAGTATATTCCTAATCTCAATGAGATAATACCTGACTAAATAAGAGTTAAACAAGAAATTAGGGATGCACCGATATCACT
Organism: Callopanchax toddi; assembly: GCA_006937965.1. Lineage (NCBI taxonomy): Eukaryota > Metazoa > Chordata > Actinopteri > Cyprinodontiformes > Nothobranchiidae > Callopanchax > Callopanchax toddi. The sequence goes on from SSNR01000154.1 coordinate 1,133,180, forward strand.
TTTTTTTCAAACCGATACGATACTGATATTTGAAGCTGAGTATTTGCCGATACCGAGTACCGATACTTCTACCGCACACAAAAAATGCAATGAATTGGAAGACAGATTCTATTTTTGGTTAACAAGTACGAGTATATGGTATCGGTATCGGTCCGACATCAATATCAGTATCGGTGCATCCCTAAAAGAAATAAATAAAATAATTTAGACATCAAAACATTGATATTTTTTCTGCTTTTATCCACTGTGTCTCTCACAGTGTTGGGAACGTTACTTTAAAAAAGTAATTAGTTATAGTTACTCACTACTTGTTCCAAAAAGTAACTGAGTTAGGTACAGAAATATTTTATAATAAAATTAACTAGATGCAGGAAAATAACTTTTTTTCAAGTTGTGTTATATCAAAGAATTTAGATTTTTCTGAGCAGTTTTTATGAGTAAATTTAAACGAGTAAAAGAAACAGGAACTCGTGGCATAATGACACCTCACAAACACATTCTGGCCTTTTACCTCAATGACTTTGAAGTATATCTCCACCTTGAAGATGACAACTTTTCATCTGAATGCTCCAGACTCGCCGTTTCTGCTGCTTCGTTGGAGTTTGTGTGTTGAAAGTACACAGTCCATTCTATCAATTCATAGCGTAATGGTCTGGTTATTTGTTCTGAGATTGTGTTTGGAAGTTTGTGACGCTGTTGTTTCTGCTTTGAATACAGTGAGAGTCTGAAAGCTGTGTGTGAGTGTGTTCTAATAAAGCCACAAGGACTGAATCCACAGACTCATTATTGGAGGGAACATTACAAAAGTAACGCACCGCATTTCACGCTCTAACGGTAACGCGTTCAGAAACAGTAATTTGTTAGATTACTCCATTACTGAAATGGCGTTATTACAAACACTGGTCTTTCACCAGACCACTAGATTTAAGATTTTCTAATGTAATGTCAATTCCATAATCTGGCACAGATTGGAAGGTCCTGTCCCCCCTAAGAGTAGGGAACGACAAACAAGTTCTGGGTTTGTTAGTGGAGGCAATGAGCAGCTTTGTGTTTAAAAAGAAGATACATATTCTGGTGCTTGTCCATTTATTTTGTAGGTGAATACCAGAAGTTTTAAATGAATCCTAAACTCAACAGGAAGCCGTTGTAGGGAGAAGGACAGGAGAGATGTGGAAACATTTGCTGGATCGTGTCAGGAATCCGGCTGCAGCATTTTGTACAGTTGGAGACGTGAGAGAGATGATTTATTCAGTCCTGTGAACACCGTGTTGCGATAATTTAACCGTGATGACACAAAAGCATAAATAATTGTCTCTAATTCAGCAGAGGAAACCATGTGATGCAGTGTAGAAATGGTCCACAAGCGGCAAAAGCAGGTGTGGGAAACAGAACCAACGTGAATTGAAGCTCAGTGAAGAATCAGATATGACCCAGAGTTTCTAACACAGACTTTCCTATTTCCATTAATGTTTTGTACATTAAATGTGAACTACTAATTATTTGACCCCTTGATGAGTTTCTAGGGCACTAAATGAAAATAATCAGTTATCATTTCAAACACCACTACATAATGGCTGACTCACCATAAAGTGAATGAGTGAACATTTCAAACAGGCCAATTCATCCTCCACGAGAAGCAAGAACTGTGGGGTTCTCCAAGAACAAAAATGATGTCATTTTGTTCTCGCAGCACCAGTTCGGCAGCGCTTGTGGCTTTTCTGCAGGGTGTCCAAGAACAACCACTGTGATTGGTCAGAAAGGGAGAATGAGCGTGGTTAGCGGTTGAAGTTGTACGTTGATGTTGTAACAGCTTTCCCATGTTTACTCGTTTTTTAAATTCATTTGGGATCAGCTCACTTTTGCCACGTTATTAGTGACACCTCCCTCTGTTGCGCCAAGGTGTAATCTTCATTCACAAGTCCGGCGTTGCGGTAACATTACTACCAAGCGTGGCGGCACAAATGCTGCAAAATTCCCGCATCGCCATGCCGCCATGACACTTTCTAAGACACACTAAGGGGACAGTATAACACTGATTTTCCGACACGGTGCGTCTTATGAATGCAGCTGTTTTCGTTGGGGCAGAAGTTAAATTTATGAGGATCAGCTGGCCAAGGTGGTGAGAAAATACGCCCACTTATATAACTCTGGGAGTATGAATGGTCCCTGCTCAAAGTTCTTGCTTCTTGTGGAGGATGAACTGGCCTTAAATCTATGGTTTTCTTCCTTCCTGTATCCGATTCTATTGTTGTCCTCACTGTTTATCACTCTTTTGTTCTTTTCATGTTCAGCTTTTGCTACTTTAATTTTCCCAACATCATTTTCATTAATAAATCTCTTTGATGCTTGGCTTTATGCCTTTAAGCCTTCACTTCTGATTCCATATTATCGCTCCTATGACTGACTCATTCATGACTTTTAAAAACTAACATGCTGAATTTATTTCTGACTAATTTTTGGAGGTAGAAACACATTTTATCCCACTTTTCTTCCAGATATGTTTTATTAATTTCCTCCCCACCTAACCCTACATGATGGAACATAAAGTTTCTCCTCCCATCTTTCTGTTTCTCGTACTCCCTGCAGTGATCTCTTTTAATCTGAATCCTGTGGTTGGGTTATAGAGAAAGCATCCAGTCTGCTGCAATGCAAACCTTGTTGTTTTGTGGGTTTTTTTGTTTTTGTTTAAGAAGTTACTTATAAGAGGAAGAAATTTGGTTTCCAGGCCTCTGCGTTGAATAGCTTCTTGGCAATTCGTTTCACATCTATCTAACACACAAAGCTGATTTTTGATCAGATAAACACATTTTAAATGTCTGTAAGAACAAAAATGCTGTAAAAATCTGTACATTAATTCATTTGTTTTTCGTGCTTGCTTGCTTATTAGTGCTCGTTTGATCAGGCGGTAAAAATCCACTGCCTCACAAAGTTATTTTAAAATTCCCAGGCCGGAAACGGCTTTTATCAAACTGTGATCTGTTAATTATCACGTGCATGCATGCATGCATTTCTCCATCCATCATGTCCTTTGGGCACGTGCCCAGATTGCTGTAGAAAACGAGCTGCACCAGGATGTGGTGGAACATTTCTTGTGTTTTTGGCTCAAGCTCTGTGAAAAAGCAATAAGCATGCTGCACCTAATGCTGGAAACAAAGCGGAAAACTTCACAGCTGCGAAATTAATTATCTACGGGCTTTACTGAGGGATTTCTGGGATAAGCAGATGAAATGTGAAATCAGCACACACCTGCTGCTGGTTCATAAACATCTTAACCTCCAGTTTTCCAACAATAATTCACAGGTTGATGCGATACTTTGCCGTGACTCATCTTCAAACATGTTCAACGACACAAAGAAAAGCTGCAGCCATGTCCTCGAGCGTATACAGAGACGGCTGTGAGCTGGTAGAGCCTGATGAGCCATTCATGCTGCTCTTGTTTACCACTATAACTACACAAATTAGAAATGCCATGAATGCTGGGAGTGTTTTATGTGTTCTCTGCCGAGGAATTGACAGGATCTGTTGTAATGATGCTTTTAGTAAAGCTGTGGGAGATGCTGGTGTCTTTCATCACAACATACATTACATTAAAGCTGCTTCAGCGACTTCTCCTATTATAGTTAGTCTTATTGCTTTCGATCTGAGAAGATTACAACAATCGTTAGAATGGTTTTAGCACATCAGTCATGCTTGTGCACTTGTAAATTGGCATTTAATTAGTAATGGTTGGTCTATAAGGACACCTCTTTAATTATGTCCCTATAATGCCAATTTCTTTTCTTATTCAAATGCAATAATGCCATGGCACTTACAAAGTGCTGCTCTATATTTTAATGTGCAAATGTGCAAAACATGATGAGACATCCAGTGTAACGTGTGTGTTTTTGTAAATTGTGTTTTTTATTATATATTTTTTGCCTCATAGTGAGTCAATTGCACCTTCAATGTTGTTGCAAATCGTGACGATGACAGTAATACCTGATCTCATCCCATTCCACTATAGACTGGGATGGTTCACAATGATTTGGAGGCAAATTGTGCACAAAAAATTGCACACATTCTCCAATGAAATCACAGCAAACTTGTAGGTTTGACAATTTTATGATGAGTTTTATACATGGCTGGGTCGTGTGGGGTGTTTTTATTTTATTTTACCAGGTAAAATGTTTGAACATGTTCTCATTTACAAACATGGCCTGGCCAGGAGGTCTTGGCTTAATTGCAAATAAATTGTAACAGCGAGGCAACTCTTGTTGCAATTTAGCTGCAACATGTTTTTGTTGTCTCATTTTGTTTGCAATTTCTGAGTCGAGATTTTTTTTGACGCCTCCAACATCTTGGAGTTTTTCTTCTGCATTAAAGTTTTTTTAAATGTCCCATATTACGGTATATAAAATTCACTTCTTAAATGTATTTTAACAGTTATATCTGTTACAAAGACTGTGTATGAGACCAAAAGGTGAGAGAATATTTTCACCATTTTCACTTCCTTATTCTCATTTTTGGGAAATGAGCTTTAAGCTAATGCTAAATCAGTTGGTTTCTAAATCTTTCCCCTGCTGAGGTCAAGAAGGGAAAAGACCAATCCATTCTAGAGGACAGAGCCAATCACGAGCACCTTTACCTGAGCCCACCCCCGCCCTTTAAAAACTACGGGAGTGCACATCCTCCCAAACGTTAGCAAACAGATATGGTGAAGCTACGAGCAAAGCACGGCAGTTGCTTCATAGATGGTTGCATCAACGAGCACAAAAGTCTTTTTTTACTCCCTTCATCTGAGACCCTGAAGACCCACTGACATCTCGCGAACGTGCAGAGAAAAAAGATGGGCGGGGCTTAGAGAAGCTTGGCTCCCCAACTGCTCCGCCCATTTGAAAGGAAAGTAGGAGGTTGGATGAGGGGGTGGAAGAACAACAGCTGCACTTAAAGTAGGAGCCAATTTGACAAATGCATAGCTTTTACATGTTATTGAGATGTAAGATGTATGGGACCTTTAAGTTTTGAGCAATGTCAGAATGACCGTGACTAACACAAAGAAATTAAGAACCTTCACGAAAGTTTTGAGGAACTTCCTTCTGAATGCGGTCTGCAGTTTGTCACCAAAGGTCTAAGGTCAGTGAGGTTCTGGCTTTGGGAGGAATCTGTGATCAAACAAGGTTAAAATGTGGATAAAATGCAGAGACACAATGAAGACACATTGATAAGGAAATTTGCGTGAGAGTAGCCCCGCTGTAATATTTTGTTTGCACTTCTATCTGACACCCCAGCCATAAATAGAACGTCGCACAAAAGTGTTGAATGCAATATTTAAGTTTGATTCGAACTGAAAAGTTTGCATATTTTTTTGCAATTTAAAAATGCTTCTTTAAAACAAACGATATAACTTCTCATTGATTAGGGTTATGGTTCTAACCACAAAACCACTGTAGCATTTTGTGAAGAAAAAAAAGGCATCTTTATTCCCCATAAGGCCTTAGAGAGAGTAACAGACTACCTCGAAACCTCTATTTATTTAGTACAATCTGACGTGAATAATGACAGTTTAATCACAAACACAGGAAACTAAACCTAACTGCAAAAAACATAAAATAGAAATTTTGCTGAATCGAAAAGAGTCCAGCTTCAAGAAAGTCAATGATTTTAAGTTTTAAAATAATGATTATATAGCTCATTTATTCCCATTTCCAAATTGCAAACAAAAAAAAGGAGGAAGAATACAGAGCATTAGTAATCTTAGCATTTAATAGCTGCTCTTTCTGTTATCTGCTATTATTTACAGAAGAACCGCTGATCAGAATGAGCGGATGCAGCTAATGATCGCATAAATCTCACAAATAACCATTTAATGACTCGTACAAAAGGAGTAATTTAGTATTTTATGAAAGACGTTGGTCTTTTTTGAAGCTAAAGATGTTTTGAAGCAAACACTGTAGTGACTGTCAGTGCTTTTTTCACTTTAATGACCTTCTGCACCGGCTTCACATCTGATCATTTCATAGCCATTCATGATGCCTATTAGCTGATTTTAAATCTTTAAACTAATCAGTTTTCTTGAATTTGCTCTAAATTGTCACATGTATTAAATTAAACTTAAAATAAGCTAAAAAGGTGCATAATTATTATTCAGTTATTTGAGCAACAGGAAGCAAATGAGCACATTTTTAGATAAATGCACATATTTACATGTATCATTGGGATACTTCTTTAAAAAGTATAAAGTTTTAGTTTTTCAGTTTATAATATTTACTTTTGTTCTTCTGCAAAACTCATTATCTTTAATACCATACTTGTATTGCTAAGATCTGTACAGAATAAGCAGAGAAAACATATAAATAGTACAATTCACTACACAAGCTTGGTAATTTCAGTAATAACCGTGCTGCGGACTGAGGTATAATTTAGCTGCACACTAGACCTTTCATCCACTGCCCCCCTCAGTCGCTGCTCCCTCGGATCTATGTCTCCGTTTTTCTTCTCATCTTCCTTTGTGTCCTCTCGCTGTCTCTTTCTCTCCACATTACATCAGCTCTTTTGTGTTCATCCAAAGTGCAGCCTGACCTTTCGCAGCATTGTTGCCTTTAGAGTTGCCGCTGAAACCTTTGTGTGCCTGTTTGTATATTTTGTGCGTGTGTTGGTGCAAGGCATTTCCTTTTATTGAAAGTGAAAATCTATTGTTTTGAAGAAGGGTTTGAAGCATCTGCCAGTGACTTTATGAGTAAATGTAAAAGTAGTTAAAAAAAACATTTATACTGAAATAATATTTTGGTTAATGTAGAAAAACTAAGATTCATGGTAACATGGTTTTCAGAGGGTGTCTGTCATTTCTGTCAACTCCTTAATCCTTCTGTTGAAACTGAGAAAGCAGAAATCCAGAAAAACAATCCAGGCTGAAAACCAATGCTCAGTTTGATTTCAAAATAAAAGCGTAGGTGTTGCTAGATGATGGGCTTGTGATCATGACTTCATCATCCAACACTACCGCCATGTTTGTTTTCTTTTTTCTTCTGACAGCAACACGCTTATTATAGGTCTTGCGGATCCATTTTTATTGTTTGTTTTACATTAATTTAATCAACCATGGTAACTCGTTGCTTTGTTGTGGGCTGCAACAGCGCAACACATGATCACAGGGGGGAAAAAAGTGGAAAATGGGCTAACTTTCCACCGTGTTACTGCTTGGAGACAGAACCATGGAGATGACCAAGTATCTGAGATAACAAAGTCTCGTCGGCTAGCTTGGATCGCAGCTGTAAGGCGACCAGTATTGTCCGATTTTTAAGATTTAAAAAAGATTTTTAAATTGTCAGTGATGGAGCCTGTCTGTCATGCAGAGGCAAAGCATTCCAAAGCCTTGAAGCTGCCACAGCAAAAGCTCTATCTCCTCTAGATTTACAACGAGCTTTGGGAACAGTTAACATCTGATCAGCTGAACGTAGTGGACGTTAAGGAGTAGTGTATAACATATGGACACTTTAGAAACATGTGTGAATTTGGTTAGCAATAACGTTGATGCAAAAAATTAAAGCATATTTTAGCTTGCCTTTATCTGGATTTCTGTGTTGTCACAGTTTGCCGGCTTCATGATCTCCAGCTCTTGAACCAATCCATTTGCAAACAGCACATGACACTCCAATGACTTGTAGCTCCTGAACTGTTCTGAAGTGTAAGCACTCGCACCACCAACAAGTCATGCTCCACTCTTTGTTGGGTCTCTCATATGGGTCAAAACTGTTTATAATGTTGATTTGATCAGGATACCCGTCCCTGGCTTCCCTATTTAAAGTATCCCTGTATATTCCGTGTCCGTTTCGGGATTTTAACATGTTTTAACTCTGCTTCTCCGCTACGCTTTGTTTGTTTACACCCGAGACGCTGCCCACATGGCCGCAGCGTCCCAGAGTGCAACACGTGATCACAAGCCCTATATAGAATACATTGTATGACCTGACTATGGATAAGTGATGAAAGCTAAACATGATCACTATACATTATTATTACCCTAATATGAAAGGCACACTGTCATTTTTCAATATTTTCAAATCTTTTCCTTGAGCCAGTATGTGCTATGACCCTTTACAGCAGGGGTGCCCAAGTCTAGTCCTCGAGAGCTATATTGGAACTCTTAGATGCAACCCTTCTCCAACACACCTGAATCAAATGAAGGGCTCGTTACCAGGCCTCTGCAGAGCTGAATGATTTACTGATGAGGGAATTCAGGTGTGTTTGAGCAGGGATGCGTCTAAAGTTTCTAGGAGAGTAGCTCTCGAGGACTGGACTTGGACACACCTGCTTTACAGGGTTAATGAAAAGTCACTCAGCCCCATCTGCTGCTTGTGTCCAGAATACCACGTTTGCAACTTCTGAGTCTCCGGTCCGGTGCCCTGAAGTCTCACAAAGTCACGTATCTCGCGAGGGGTTAGGCTAACCCAATGCGGCTAGCTGTTATGCTAGCGCCATAGTGTTTTTAGCTCATGATTCCTGATTTTTTTTCTATCTCTCCCTGCTTGAACACAGCTGATTTCTTTGAATGAGTGATGAACCGCTCCAGTAGAAAGCTATGAAGGCTGAGGAGACATTTCAACAGGTAGATTTAGATATTTCTGAGCAAAGACATGCTAACGTTTTTACGGCAGTGATTCAAACGGACACTAGGGGGTGCTGAAAACAAGCAAAACTGCATAATATGCCTTTAATATTTTTTACAGATTTATATATTTTTTATTGTCTGAAATTAATTTTTAAAAGTGCAAAAAATATAATTTTTCATAGTTTTAACTTGATGTGGACTTTTGAATTTTGTAACATAGTTGTCTTTGGATTTTATGCTGAGGCTCCTTTCTTAGCAGCACTTCCTGAAATGCATCTCCCAAAGCAATAATGTAGATAATTATGTTTATGAGGTGAATATCAAATTCATCATGAATTCAATTAATTTAAATGAATCTTGCTCCACTTTTACCATCAATTTGCTCACTTATCTTTTATGTAAAGTATGCAAGAAAAACACACCTGGAAACCCACCTTAATTTGTCATTAGTATCCTTTTTGCACAACTACAAAAGTTTACTTCACACAGTTCCATTTAGTTTTATAAAAAGAGCATTTATTTCAAAGAATTTTTTCTGCTTCGGAGATTGAAGCACATAGTAAAGCAACAATACAATGTTCAGAAAATATAAGTGTGATGTTGTAACTTTTTTTATCTTCTTAACATGTTTTTTGTTGTAATACTGGAATATTCTGCATGTATACTAAAATAAGAACTTTTAAAATTGTACAAATCTGTACCATAAAACTTGACAGAGAATAAAAAGGAGGCGTTCTCTCACTGCAACAAACACAGATTGCTAGTTTTCCTCTGGAACAGGGAGAAAGGATGAAGAAACGCCAAGTAATGTAGAAAAAAAAAATGAAAAAAGAAAAAACAAAAAGGATAAAAGTTGTGTGCACACAGGCGAAAAGCAAAACTAATGTTTAACAATAAGCTGTAAATTTCTTCCAGTTGTCTAAAAAAATGTTTTATTCATTCAGAAAACTGTAAGAACATTAAAATATCGTCTGCGAAGAGTTAAACATCAGTTTATTCTGTGCTGCTGCAGCCAATGAAAGAACAGTTACTGTCATAATAATGATAACAATAATAATAATAATAGAAAACAACACTAATAATAATATAATAACAATAAAAAGAGATTGAACAAAAAAAAACTGCACGTTTGAAAAGGATGTTCTGGTTTCTGCCTTTCTGAAATACCTTGTGGTATTTTCCTATGTGCACATTTTATGTTTAAATGGCAACACATGTTGATACAACAGGTGTTGCTGCCAACATACATGGTGGAAGAATCACACAAAGCACACACATTCGGCAGAAACGGCACATCCTTTTGGAAGCGTGCACGAGGCGAAGGTTTGATCCTCGGAGCGATATATCACATGTCTGTTCTGTACACGCCTAACGAGGAGAATACTTTGCTTTCTGAATATACTTTTCAAGTTACAATTTAAAAAATAAAAGGAGGGGGGGAAAAAAAGAGAGAATGCACTGCGTTGCAAGAGTGTCCGTTTGGGTTTAAGGCGATTTTTCGAGCTCACAGATTTCTACTCATTGTCGTCGGGTGGAATATGGAGGCGACCGTTCATGGGCGTGGGAAATGATTCTGGACACCAAGACTGTGGAAAAAAGACAGCTTTTCTTTTAACATCTTTGCAGTGGAAAGAAAAAAGAAAACTCCACAGTTTTGAATCCTTTTTGGGAATAGAAAAAAAGGTATTTCTGTAGCGTTTTCACAGATACTCCTACAGTCCGTGTGTTCTTTTGTCCATGTAGCTACTGAAGCTAGTGGTCTCTATCTTCAGTCTTTGTTGTGTGTGTGTGTGTTTGTGTGTGTGTTTACCCCTGGAGTTGTTGTTTAATTATTATAAGGCCACCATACTGTGAAGATGCCATATGCATCTTCAGAGTATCAACAACCCAGACTTGACCAACTCATCTAAACCACCTGCTTTTTTCTGCAGACAAAACAGCAAATCTGACCTTTCAGACGCATCTTCAGCTTTCATGTCTCTTAGCAGGCAGTTGTTGGATCCCTTACAAATGTTTTTCCTTTAATTTACTTTCATCTTCCTCTTTTCCTTTGAGAGAGCAACAAAGGGAAATGTGTCCCGCTCAGGAACTGTTAAGGGAATAAAATCTCTCTAAGGAACTATTGAGGAAGTACATGAATCTAGTCCATAAAAGCATACAGAACCTCTTTTACACTCGACAATTTGCTATAGGCAAGTCTTACCGATGGTACAGCAACACTGCTTTCATCAGATTGCTTCCAGACAAACAAACCGGTGACATAAACAACCTCCCAGCCCTGCAATGCTCAAGTCTGTAGAAATCGAGTAAAAGAACCGTAGAAGAGACGGGAGAAAATTAAGGAAACTTGGAGCAGTTCAAGTCGGAGCATTCATTATGTGTCCATTGACAAACCGTCTTGGAGGACCAGCCGCAGAGAAAGAGAGCAGTTAGCGTTCGTTGACAAATTGGCATGAACTAATCAGCTGGAAGATGGTGACAACTGGAAACTGGAGGGAATTAACCCTCGGTTAACACATCCTCTTGGAATCAATAACTCAGAAATCAGGGGGCGTCCACCGCTGAGGAAGACCGCTGTTAAGAGTCCTCATCGTCGTCACCGTCATGAACGGAGCAGTCTTTGGTCCCGTACAAGTCCGCCAGCTTCCTGAACCTTGGCCCCCAACTCTGCAGATAGTCATAATCCAAGTCAGACTCTGTTGTGACAGACTCCAGCGAACTCAGCGACCCGGCCAACGATCCTCTGCCCTCGTAGCCGTAGATCTGAATGGAGTCATAGGGAGGGGCAGTGGGGTCGCTGTCGGCCTCTGCAATTCGAGTCTTGATGAAGTCATCAACGTCAACGCTGTTGGCTGCCGGACGCCCGATGCCTGGCCTGATGGGAAATTGAAGTTCTGGTTTGATATCCTTCCTTGGCAGGAAACCGTTGGCTCCGTCTGGGTTCTGAGCAGAAACACAGAGCAGCGATAAGGCTGTGGTCAGAGGACTGGAGAAAATGAAAATGCTGGAATACAATCGATTTTATTTGCTGGGAGATAAAAGGCTCATATTCAAAAATGACAAAAACATTGCAGGACAGTAATAAAGTTCAAACAGTTGCAGATTTTTGAGTTGAACAGATTAAAATGTGACAAACCAGATAACACGATTTTTAAAATTAGACGACGCTCCGTTCTGTTACCTGCAGCGTAGCGATGTCGAAAGCCTCGGTGTCTTCCTCTCCACCTCCTTCATCATCATAAGTGATGATATTCTCCCTGATGTCCTCCTCTTCGAACACTATCAGGGGCTCCTTTTTCTGACGTCTCAGCGCAACAAACAGCACAACGATTGCTGCCAAACAGAAACGCACAAACACATTAATTACAACTCGTTTGGCACGTCATCAATACATCACAATTTCCACAGAATCTCCAGAAGAAAGTTGAAAAGTAAGCACTATACAATTAGTGTGGCTTTGGGAAATTTGGGAGGGTAACTCTGGAGGGTAATTACATCCTGGACGATGTAATTTATATTATTATGGAACTGTACTTTACACACACGCTGCTTTTATTGCTGGTGTTTTTTCAGTTAATCTTTCTGAAGTTCATAGATCCACACAGCCATGTGAAAGATGCAGATCAGATGTTGATTTGCACTAAGATCTTCCGATGTTGAGAAATGATGGCGTTATAGTTGATTTGGTCAAATCTTGAAAATAGCATCATGTGTGTAATCTCATGCAAAAGCGGAAAACAGAGTTAGCGCTTGAAGGATGTGATGTTGAGGACAGAATTTGCTCTGTAAAAATCAGGTGTTGTCATTTTTGTGTTTGCTGTGGCAGCCATTATGAATTAGGTTGACTCCAAAATTAATACAGTTGTAGAGGAACATGTAATAATTATTTTCTAGTTATTTCATTACAATCTGTCTGGTAATTTATGAGATTTTCTGCTAACGATTGACTAACCGGTAACGACAAAGTGTATGTCGTGAATCAGATTATATGATGGAGATAACTCTTAGCTACTATGACAACAAATTTTGATTGCTACGATTGTAGCCATGGCAACCACCTTGAATTGTATTGTTCTGAGAGTTTCATTAAAATCCATGTATGGAATTTTAGCAAAAAGACAGCTGGGCTTCTCTTGTTTGATACTGTTTCCCCATCCACAAAAAAGTCTTCAGTCACTGTAGAACAATCACATCAATCAGGGCCATTAATGTGAGTCACTGACCCACTCTCCAATCAAGTGAGTCGTTTGGGTGGGTTTTTATCATGTGAGTGGTTTAAATCACGTCTCAAGGTGTGACTGGTTGTAAAACTGTCCTGGGAGAAGAGTCGAAGCAAAACTTTAGGTTTCGGACAGATGAAAAACTAAACCCACCTCCACAGTTTAACATCTTAACATAAATAACTGTATTCACTCTTTCAAACTACAGATCTTAAAGTCCTTAAAAAAAATGAGTCCCTTGTCTCTGAGATGTAGATAGACACCCGAGTCTTGAACTGATGAGCTGGCTCATCATTTTCCCAGCTGACAAAGGAAAAGGCATGGTGGTCCTCCTAACTCATGGGTGTCCAAACTTTTCAACATGAGGGCCAAAATCACCAAGTCCTCGAGGGCCACAAAAGTTAGAATATTTCTTAAAAGAAACGAGCAAAAAATATTTTGTTTTGCTCAAAAATGAATTATAAATGCATCATTTTAATGGACAGTCTTTGTCAATACGACACAGGGATCTCGTATGTTTGACTCAATAATAAAAAGCATCAGATTCACTGGATCTGATTGGTCGACTGTTTTTAGGTTTCTAGAAACCACATTTAGTTCCATCCTCAGCAACAAGACCAGGATCTGGGTCTTTCTCCAGTCATGTTGCTGGATTTAGTCAGGCTTTATGAGCAGAGCTCACAAGTCTGCATTTTGGTAAAAGTCAGTGAGGATTTGTGGTTCTTTTTACCAGGAAATAAAGTATCTCAATATCTCTTGAATTATCTAAAAATAATTGAATATTTTTGATTGAATGGAAAATTTTGCATTTAAAAAGATTTTAATTTACTTTGATTTTTTGTTTGTTGGAATTTATGTTAGTAAAAATCTAAAAGATGTCATAAAGCGTCTCTCTGCATCAAAATCCTGCAGGAAAACTAAATTATATAACTTTTAAAATGCAGCTGAAGGCCACAAAAAATCACTCTGAGGGCCGCATTTGGCCCCCGGGCCGCACTTTGGACACGCCTGTCCTAACTACTTGGCTAATTTTACTGATGAGTTCCTATACAGCTGTGATCACCAACTCCCTTCTCCGAGTGCTGGTATTAGACAGGTTTTAAGAGTTTTCCTGCTTCAACACCTGATTCAAATGACTGAATTAGCTCCTCATCATGCTAAGTTCTGAAGACGTCTGTTAATCAGCCATTTAATAGATGCAGGTGTGTTAAAGCAGGGAAACACCCAAAATACCAGCCCACGTGGAAAAGAGTTGACCATGTACTGAGTAAATGAGAATCCACACCAATGCTCTTCATTGACCAAATCAACTGTAGATTAGCAAATTCAAACTAATATCAACTTAAATGACTATTATTAGTTTGTTTTGATATTGAAAGAAAATCCAATTAAAGATAATCTCAACCTGATAATGTCATTTAGTAACGAAACTAGTAAAAGTTCCAGGTTTCGTTTCTCACCCAGCAGGATGACGATGCAGGCCAGTATAGCTATCAGAGCGCCGGTGCTGAGACCAGCAGACAGGGTGCGGGGCAGCATGTTGCAGGAGCTGATGTTGTCTCTACTGTCACAGGAGCAGACCTTGATGGTCAGGGTGCTGGTGCTGCTCATGGACGGGAAACCGTTGTCGTTTATTTCGATGGGAAGGAAGTACACGTTCTGGATTAGAGGGTTGAATCCTTTACGGAGCACGTAGATGCTGGCTGTGCTGTCTGTGGAGACAGAAACACACTGGTGAGTTGGTCAAATAAAGCTTTGTTCTCATCAAATATATTCATGAGAAAAAAAGGAAGAAAAGAGAAGAGGAATTAGGGGTCTTTTACATTTGCTTTGCAACTTAAACATTTGTCATTTTCATTATTGTTCACGCTGACCCAGAGTCTTCTGCACACACAAACAACCAATGAGGTGTGACCTTGGTGATATTAAATTTAATAGTGGGTCCATTCATCAGCTGAAAGGAAAATGTAATCAAAGGCTGGGGTTATTGTTACAACACAACACCGGCTCTGAGGTTCCTCTGAGCTTTCTGCTCCTGCAAATCCTCACGTTTCATAAAAAAAGATCAAATTAAACCTCAAGACCAGCAGGAGGTGCTTCTGAAATCATGCATAGTTCATGAAGAATACAAACGTTTTTTAAAAGAAGACTTGAAACAAGAAAACCTTTTGTTGAAAAAAATCTTTAAAATAGTTTTTCAAAGTATTTTGGGTTTGATATAGTTTTTTTTTTCCACATTATTGTTCTTTAAACACTATATGTTAGCCACATGGAAATAAAAGTGACCTAATTTCTAACAAGATGAGCAGAAATTCTATTATGAAAAGCTTTAATGATTAGAACGTTAGTGGACAAACTTTACTGCTTAATATTTTTTAAATTCAAGTTATTATTCCTGCTGTATCTAAAATTAAACATGCACTTTTATTTGATTGAAATCACAAAACAACAAAAAGAGCAAGTCAGTTTCCAAACATGTGCAGCTTCTGGTCCCTAAATTAACCCTGGCAGTCACATGACCCCAGCTGTGGTTATTTGAAGTACATTTAAACATTGTTAATAGGACAACGGAACCAGATTTATTAACAATATAGTGTTTCGATTATCTCAGGAGCCCAGACTTGTTGTTTCAGGACCCACAACAAGGTCCTGACCTCAACTTTGGGAGCCAGCTGTCCAAATTATAGTTTATAATGAAAGAAATGTAAAAATATTCATGAATAATATAAAAGACTGTGTTTTCAACAAAAAATATTTACAGTAAAAAATAGATGATAAAAAATATGAAGTTAAATATTAATGGTACATGTTATTGTACTTTTTAAAGCTCTTTTTCTTAATGTTTTCTTTCCTTTCTCTCTCTTTTTCTTTTTGTCCGTCTTTTTTGTTCTTATGTTTTTGTACTTGCTGATATTGTTACTTTGCATTTTTTGTACTTTTTGTTAAACATTCATATGCTTGTTATCTAGACATCATGTTCTTTATTTCATACCCTTAATTCTTTAATCATCATGTCCCATTTTTTAAAATTATTTTTAAATTTAAATCTTTTCACATCATAAACACATAACATGAGCCACACACACACACACACACACACACACACACACACACACACACACACACATATATAGTTGAACTGAAAAGAAGGAAAAGATTTTGGGGAAAATATTATTAAAATAAAAAAATCTTTTCACCAGAAAATAAAAAAAGGCTTCAAATAAAGATGTTTTGAACATATTAACTCTTGTTTCAGCTGCGTAAATCATCTTCACACTGTTTGTTTCTACAGCTTTGTTGGAGGTGAATCAGATTTCTCCATCTTTTTATCCTTTTGTTTTATAACATGTTGAGTTTCATGCACACCAATCCTGGTTGTCTGTCAGTGATGTTTCACATAAATCTGTGCCTGATTGAGCCTGAAATCACACATTTCTCTTCATGTTGATCAGATGAATCTCACATGTTTCAACTTCCCACTTCAGTATCCTCCGCCTATATTCTCCTTTTTTGGTGTTTTATCCCCTCTCTCTCTCTCTTATCTTTCCCTTTTAGTCTCTTCCAATTCTCACAAAACCTAATTCAATCAGTCGCCGTCCCCCAAGATATATGTACAGACGGACGGAGACCCCACTGCAATTAATGCAGCCTGCAGGACATGTGTGCATTCGTGAGTGTGTGTGAGATTCAGAGCACCTGCTGATTTCTACCAGGTAGTGTAAGCCTCCATCTGCTTATGCTTTGATCTAATCGGAGCGAGGGGGGTGAGCAAGAGACTGCAGATGAAGAAGGAGAAAGACTGACTGCAAAAATCTAGAAACAAAAAAAAAAGATGCAGATTTAAATATGGTCTACCTCTGTTGTCTTTGAGAGTGAAGTTTTGGTTGTGGGCAACTTCTGGAGCCAGGCTGAATGTAAAGTGCTGCCTGTGAGCCATCTCGTCTTTGTCCACTGCACCGACGCTTTCGAGAAGCTAAATTCCAAACACGAAAACACAAGTTAGAAGGCCAGGCGCTGATACGAAACTCTTTTTGTTTTTATATGCTGACATGCGTTCACAGCACCGCCTCACGCAGACAGCTGTACCTTCCCCGGCGTTACGGTGTCACACATGAAGACTTCGTTGTTGGAGGCGAGCTCTGGGGGGTTGTCATTCACGTCTTTCACTTTGATGTTAACACGCACTTTGGTGTCTTGGTGGTGGCCTCCTGCATGCATACACACACAGCACAGGGCAAAAACGTTAGCATTCTGCTGTTTGCACACACATAAACCAGTGTCAAAGTCCATCCATCCATCCATCCATGTTCTGTAGCCGCTTAATCCTCCACAGAAGGTCGCGGGGCAGCTGGTGCCTATCTCCAGCGGTCAAGGGGCGAGAGGCGGGGGACACCCTGGACAGGTCGCCAGTCCATCGCAGGGCCACACAGAGACGAACGAGACAAACAACCACACACCCACTCACACCTAAGGACAATTTACCAGCCCAATTAGCCTGACAGTCATGTCTTTGGACTGTGGGAGGAAACCGGAGTACCCGGAGGAAACCCACGCACGCACGGGGAGAACATGCAAACTCCACGCAGAGAGGCCGCAGAGCCGGGACGCGAACCCACGACCTCCTTGCTGCGAGGCAACAGTGCTAACCAACTGCGCCACCATGCAGCCAGTGTCAAAGTCATTACAGTAAACTGTCTTTTCTCACACTGATTTGTGATTGCTTGTTCGTCTGCTTTCTAATCCATTTTGGGCGTGAAGTGAAAAAAACATGCTTTCTAACAAGATTGCCTGTCAATCAGTCAGCCACTCAGCCTCATAAGTTTTATTTTGATTTGCAAAAATTACAGACACAAGTTTCTGAGACATGAAAAAAGTCAAAAAGCCTGCCACTCACTTCATTTTTTCCCCTCAATATAAAGAACATTTCGATAAGGAAATGTGACGAATATTACACCCGACGGGGATTAAAATGAAGAAAAAAGAAAAAGTGGTGTGATACGTTTCTGTGTTGTAGTGCTTTGCATATTTGTAGCTCTAGTCGATGTGATTTCTTTCCACTACCCTGTCATTACCAGGCGTTTATTCAGCTTCCCAGGGTCTGAAAGCGGTTAGCATGGCCTGCAACACTTCTCGCTTTGTGGGCGGCAAGCCCGTTTCCATCTGTCCGTCTGGCGTCTAGCACGCCACAGAGAAACCACGCGGCGCTTCTCTAGCTTGAGCCTCAACCACAGAATACCAGGGTGGGGCCACTGTGGCCTGTGAAGGGTTTCTGGAGGGAGAGAAAACTTTGGACGGCTACCCTTATTTTTTCTTTCCCAGTAAAGTTTTGGGGATTTTTTCCCCCGTCTTAACCATGTTTTGTGTCCTAATGAGCATTTCTGTAAAAGTTTGGGCTCATCTGCTCACTTATCCAACAGGTATGTCCAGATTTATATCTGATATTAAATGTTTTAATCACACTGAGCGCTAAACGGCTACATTAAATCAAACCCTTCTAATACAGAGAGATTGGGACACCTCAACACCTTTTATACCTCATATTTGATCTTTTTTTGTAGAGGATTTTTGTCTCCGTTTTACCTACGGCCTCTGTGTAAACACAACAAAACTAACATAAAAATAGCCTTCCGATCAATACTATCTAACAACACAGCAGGACTGTGTTTGTTTCTGCTTCTGGCCAATGTTTCAGATGAAAACAGCACGATAAATCCACAAGGAGGAAACTGTACATCAATGCTAACAAACAAACGATTACACACAGAGACACACTGAGGATTAGAGCTGCTCAGGATGATATAAGTCCCCTTAAAAACCATGTTTCCTCCTTAAGATGCTACATAGACATTCATTTAAAAAGTGGTAACCTTACATCCAATCAGGGGGGTAAAATTAAAGTCAACTGCTTGAGTTTAGGTAAAGATTAGAGATGAGATGTTATGGAGTGTTTCCAAGGCTGCAGATTTGGGATTTGGATGCCGGCAAACCGGGAGGGTGAATTTTCCATCTGTTAGCTCATGTTTGACTTTGCTTCTCCTTTATCTGTTGGATATTTCTTTTAGCAATGCTAATCACAACAAAAGGTAAAACCAAGTCTACTGTAGGCTGTAGCTCGAATATATGGGGCACCGATTGTAAAAATGATCATGTGTCACATTTAGATATTCATAAGAATAAGAGTGAATTTTTAAAGTTCCATTTTCACCACATTTATTACATCTAGATGTTTAAACATAAATCCAAATAGTAATGTTTTAAATACATTTTTGAATAAATCTAAATATATACATGTATATTGATTCATATAAATGTTAATACTTGAATATAAATGTGGCAGGTAGCCTAACATGCAAATTCAAATTGCTGTACATTTGGAAGTCTACCAAAATAAAAGCAGGGCGAAGAGATTATCTAATATCTCAGTGACCTGTTGACTGTAAGGTTGTGTGACCAAATTCATATTTATTTTAGCACTTAATAATATAATTGTGACTGTATTTCAGTAGCTTTTTAAATGTTTAAATTTAATTTGATATATTTGAAGTTGATTCTATTAACTTAAGTTTAACTTTATATATTTAGATTTGATTGTAAATATTTAGAGTTAAAGTAAAAATGTAGATATACCTCTAAATGTTTAGGTTTAACTTCATACTTAGATTGTGATCTATTTGACATTTAGATATGATTATAACTATTTAGGTAGAACTTTATATATTTAAATTTGATTCTAAATATTTAGCTTTATCTTTACATTTTAGAGTGCATTCTACATTTTTATGTTGAAGTTTATTTATTTAGCTTTAACTATACACTATATGTGGATTTGATTCTAAAACTCAGGTTTAACTTTATATATTTAGATCTTAAATATTTAGTTAGAATTTTATATATTTACATTTGATTCTAAATATTTAGTTTAAATTGCGTTTATTTAGATTAGATTCCAAATATTTAGCTTTAACTTTTCATTTTTAGATCAGATATTAAATAATTGGGTTATATTTTAGATTTAATTCTAATTATTTAAGTTTACCTTACCTTTTTTTTAAATTTAATTCTAAATATTTACGTTGAACATTGTTTTTCTTTAGCTGATTGTGACCAAACAGAGCTGGTAGCTTTTATAATTTGCCCCAAATTTAAAATTCTGCTTTTTATAAACGAAGTAGAGTTAGCTCTAACATTAGGAAAGCATACGTACCGATCTCTATGGCTGAGACAGAAATATTATGCCAGGGCTGCGTTTCTCTGTCCAGCGGTCTGGTTGTGGTTATCAGACCATCTTCTGATATGCTGAAGAACTGATCCACATCAGTATAGCGTGGGATCATGTATCTGCACACAGAAATTTGTTACACATAAAGATTTTCTTCATCATTTAGTGCTCCCAGTAGCTAAACTGCTTTTATACTGCACATATTTATCACAGCAAGTGGGGAAACAAAAATCCCTGCAGCACTTATTCTACAGACTCTCAAGATGTTCTAAGATCTGGGAATATTTTGTGCTTATTTTGCACTTCATTTTAACCACAGCATGTGCAACTAAAGTAACACTGAAGTCATTTTTAGGCCAACAGATCAAGTGTTTCATTATCTACTGCTGGTCTTTTAATGTAAAGTTCTGTCACCTGACAGGATTGTTGGCAACGTCTGTGTCCTTGGCATGGACTCGTCCCACCGGGGTGCCTTGGGGCGCGTTTTCCTCCACCTCGAAAGTGTAACTGGGAGCTACAAAGACAGGAGGCTCGTCTGCATCCTCCACTGAAATCTACACACGAGCATAAATACACAAACATGCATAAGGGCTTCTCTGATATTCATCAAACACAAACGTACAGTTCTGTCCTCCTAAGCGCAAAATTAGTGGACACAGTGAAATGCATACAGCATTGATTTCTGCTCCTGTTTACATAAACACTTCATGCATACCTTTATTGTAGCTTCATCCTTATAAGGTCCCCAAGCAAGGAATCGAGGGTCTATGTGCATGTTTGATCCCTCCACCTTCAAGGTGTAGGACCTCTTGGTCTCAAAGTCCACTTGCTGAGAAAATACAGACAAAAAATGTAATTAGTTCACATAAAATACCTAATAAGTCCCCCAGTTAAGGAGTAAAAACCACCATCCATCCACTGCAGAACCTGTGAAAAGCCTGAGGAAGAAGTGCTGTGTCACTGTCTTCTGATAGGGGGAGCTGTTACCTCATGAATGAATAAAGACAACTCATCAGCTGTGCCACCGTCACCACTGACACACCAGGAAAACCAGGAGTAACTCAAATCCAGACTTTAAATTTACGAGGGTTTCTCGTGGATGATGTGATAGGATTTATTTTTGGATGTGATCGACTCATTTGATTGTTTGGCTGCTTTCATCGCGAGAAAAAAAAAAAACACTAGTCTGTTTCTAATGAGCCAGGATTAGGTTTGGGAGTCTGGGACACCACATGATAAAGAGGGGAAAGGGAATGGATGATAAGATGGAGTGACACCACAAAAAAGATTCCTGCTTTATCTCCTACACTGTAATAATGGAAACAGGTAAATTAAGAACCCATTTTATATATATATATTTTTAAATCCTAGACTTTTTAATATAGCAGTCACATATTAAATCCCCCAGATGCCTCAGAAACCTTAAATTTATTCACATTTAGGTCAGCATTAATTCACTCACTCTATATTACTTTTTTAATAGCCCCGATACAGATTAGATTCCAACTTGAGTTCTTCTTTTTCAACGCCCAACACATACTGTAATTTCCTTACACATCACATTTAAATCATGTAAAAAAAAGGGGGGGGGGGGAATACTGCAATTATAAAGCAATGACCCTTAGCTAAACAATCTACTTGCTGCTGTGCATTTAATGATTCTTTTCTACTGACTTCTCCTCATATGTGCAGAGTCTATCCTGCTGCAGGGAAAACTTTAAAGTCAACAAATACTCTGGCAGTTATTGCATGATGCAATTCCCAAGAGGTGCTTTCTGCCATGATTGCAAGGAAACGTGCTTTGCCAGCAGCGGTTGGCAGCAGCTTCATCTGCAGCTAGCCATAATCATAGCCAGTGACACTGTTGGGTGTTAGTGTTTTGTTATAAACAACGGTGTTCCGCCGCTTCAGCGCCGCCGTTTCCAGCTCAATTTGTGATGTTGAGGTGGCGGCGTACAAGAGGCGAGCTTAATCTCCTCATTTTCAGACTCTCATCACTTCATGACACCCTTGTAGAAGTGGAATCAGAGATTTTAGAGTGTGCCGATACCACATAACTGAAGGGAGATAATCCTGTTTATCGTTAATAAAAGTTCCCGAATCCGTTCTGTCTGCGATCCACGGAGGCCAAAAGGTAACACCTCTTCTGAATGGATTGTCGCACACTCATTCAGCTGCAGATAAACACGTTTAATGTGATGGTGACAGGTACAATTAAATAGATGTGACCCAGTTCTTTCATTTTCTCATTTTTTTTGCCCACTCTCTGTCCCACCCGCCCTCTCCTCTCATCTCATCCCCACCCTTGTTTCATTCTCTCCCTCTTTGTATAATCAGTCAGAGATAATGATAATAATATTCACATAATGCCCCTCCTTCTCCCCGTTGCTTTCTGTAACAAACACACACACACACAGCTCCTTAATATTCCGTGGACTGCTTTCGTCAGGACACAGTTGAAAGAGAATAGCTGATTAAAGCTCATCCCCGTGTGTGTGTCTGTGAGGAGGAGAGAATAGAGATTAGTGAAGGCTACTCTTGATGCTGATTTGAAAGTGTGTATAGGTGTGAGTTCGTGCATGTGGCCTTGTGTGTGTGTGTGTGTGTGTGTGTGTGAAGGTATGTGCTCCGCTTTTAATTTCGCATGGCACTGCCTTCAGGGTGCAAAAGGTTTTGATTTCCCTAGAGAGGCATCAAGACCCAATAATCTCACACACACACATGCACGAACACTTTCCCTTGTGCAAACACATGCATACAAACACATCCAAGCAAAGATGCCATCATCAGATCGAGTGGGGAGCAAAGTGGGTGTTGCAAGGTGTGAGCATCTAACACACACACACACACTCTTCTAATCAGTACCAGGCTAATGAGCTATTATTCCAGGAGACACAAGGATCTGTGGCAAAGGATTGATGTACAGAAACTCTAAATATCACTTAGCCACCCTGTGTATAGACACAAAAACAGGTGCTATCTTTACTTCATTATCAAAGGTATAATATCTTCTAGGCATAACTTTCAAATTATGGTCAGGTAGACACGTAGGTGCAACTTAGCTTTATTCTGGAACTGGCAGTGAACCAATTAAGAGGTTCTGTGGTGCTTAGATTGTCCAAAAAACCCTGAATTAGCTGTTCTCTAAATACAACTAAAAACATACTAAATAAAGCAGAGGCCTCAGAACAAGCATGAGCTCCTATATCTGTTACTAACACATGAATATGACTTGTTATGACTTTGCCATAATGGGTCGGCGTTATGAACAGAAGAGGACTGAGTACACAGCTCTGGGGAACTCCTTCCGTGACTTTCAGACTATTTTTCCTAATGTGCATCCTTACAGAAATAAAATAGACTTCACATAAAAATCATGCAAAACAAACATAATGACTTACTTACGTAAATATGTACGCTTTCTATTCAATGCATTAGGAAAATCATGTGCAATCACCTTGTGAAAACGTAAAATATGAAACACATATCAACACATGCAAAACATGAAATTTGCACATGGGATTTTCAACATGTTGATATGACCACATATGAAAGGAAAAGTTTTAATTTTATGCACGCATACATGCACATATACACTTTTTGTAAAACTTCTTCCCTATAGATGGCTCTACTTATAGATTTCAGTTAGGCCCTTAATTCAAAGTCAAGACGTGAACTAGGACACTCTTGACATGAGCTGTTGCCAATGCTTTTATGCAACAGATGCAACTTTTTTTAACCCAATGTTCCAATATGCTACGTAACTCTGCATTCAGTGCAATTTGTTTATTTTCTATGCAGACACAGGGAGCATTTGCAATCTAGATTTCGGATATGCACAGCACTGCCATGGTCCTCTACTGTTGGCTTATGCCTTATTTATGAGTTACCTGTTTGGCTCCAGGGCAGAGTAATTATAGTTGTTGATAGAGGAGAAAGGAGCATTACTCATTATTATCCCTAACTCATTTCCCTGCTTTATTCCTGGTGTCATGGCTGGGAGGAGAGCCCTTAGCACTGGCAGTCTCAATGCCTGGTTTCAGATCCGAGCTGCAAATCAATCGCTCATGCAGATAGTTGTGAGAGAAAAAAAAAAGATGAAGCATAAATCTGACTTGCATCGATTATTGCAGCAAAAGATTTTCCCAAAGCTTCAGTGGGAATGATCAGAGGGTCAAAACTGGATGTGTTTTTGTGTGAAGTCATAACTGTCTATACAGGAAATGCAGCTCACTTTAAATTCCACCATGCATCATTAAATGTATGGATTTAAATTAAGAGCAAAACATCTCATGAACCTAAAGTTGATTAAAGGTTAATTTCTGGAATCACCCTTCTAAAACAGACATTTTGATGTACATTTCAAACATTCCTATGACACGTTGATGACTCACTAAAGCGATTACTTTTTAACTGAAAGACTCTGAGGTCAGGCAGCCTGAGAGGAGCTGTGATAGCAGGCTATCCTCACAGCTCACTGGAGGATTCAGCTCATAATCCTGACCTGCAGCTACACATGCAACAATACGCCTGTGTGTGTATGAAACAGAAATTGTCAATGTGGGCCTGTGAGAGCAAGGCGTGTGATCAAGAGTGCATGTAGAAAAATGAATGACTTGTTTGTGCAGATTAGGAGACCAAACACTGAGGGGAATGCTATGGATGCAGCATCCCTGCAAGTGTGAGCTAAAGTCACTGTTCACAGAATGATCTCCAGCCTTATGAAGCATGAAAATGATAAATGTACTCACAGCTATCCCATACACCCGTAGGATTTGTTGTTTTTTCCACAAGCTAGCTCATCAGTATTTTGTGTAATACCACTTTGCACCACAAGAGGCGCAAGTGAGACCATTTGGTGGTGTGGCCTCAGCTCAACAAGGCAGAAGAAGCACTGCCCAGATGCTTTATTTTTCTTTCATACAGCCCATTATCACAATCACGTTGAAGGACAAGCAATGAATGAAAGCTTTAAAGTGGCTGCAGCTCCTGGCAAGAGAGCAACGGCTTGTTTTCAAACTATAGCTCAAAGCACTTTTTTTTTTTAGCTGATTTCAAGCTTCCCTGCTCACTACTACAGTTTGTATTGATGATCTAGTTGATTAAATCACAATTAGCATGAAATATTAACATACATAAGTCACCAAATCATTTCTTTTAGTATATTTTGTCTAATTTTGGTTAAATTTACCCAACCAAAATTGACATTTCTTTCTTTCTGATAATTAAAAGTAGTCTTAGCAACCTGATTGTTGTTTGGTGATGTCATTGAGGCGCATTGTCTACATTTTAAACTTTAAAAACAACAACCTGCTAGAGGTCTTGAGTGTTTCCCATCATCTTACCTTCTTCAGTTTAATAACGGCCTCCCTGGTCTCTGAGTTTGTCGACAGTTCAAACATGTTTATCCCGTCTCCATCTACCAAGCGATAGTTTACAAGTCCGTTGTCTCCCATATCCGGGTCTTTAGCCTTCAGACGCCCCACCTCCTCTCCTGGTACTTTATCCTCAGACACAGACATGGAATACACACCTGGGAGAGGGAGAGAAACAATGAAAGAGGAGGAAAACTTAACTTTCTTGGCTGCTTAGCAATGGTCAACTCCTGGTCATGACTTGTTTTAGTATTCAACACCCTTTAAAGTCTTTAGAGAATTCCTGGCCGGCTGCCACTATGTTTACTGTCTGTGGCAGGGTCAGTTTAGGAGGGCAGCGAGGGATTAACACAAACTATACCATCTGCCTCATATGGCCCAAAGGATATTAATATCTCCTGTCGTGTCAGGTGTGTTTGTGTGTGAGTGGGTGAAGGTGCAGACACCTGGTTTTTAGAATGTAAGCAGTAGGACCATATGTCTTCTCCTCTTTTATCCTTCCATCCCTCATGTCCTCTGTCCTGCTCCATCCCTCCACATTCCAGCTACATTTTCTACTGTCGTCAAATCATTTCCTTCCCTTCAGCTCATTTCTGTTGTTTTTTTTCTATCATCTTTGGCTCCTCCTGCACCAATGTTTCAGCTCTGAGCGTGGAGTGAACTTATCTTTGTGTGAGCTGTGTGCATCATTAGCATGCTTATACTGCTCATCCAGGTGTAGCAATCCCCTGAATCATGAAATTCATTTGGTTGTGTGACATCTAAGCAAATGCAGGAGGAAGAGCAGAGCGATTCCGAGGACTGAAATTCCCCCAAGCTGCCCTCAAGCTCTTTACTTTGTCTTCACCACATCTCCATCGATCCTCACCCAATCCCTCCTATCCTCCTTTCATCTCTGTACCTGCCTTTAACACTCCTCCTCGTGTTGTTTTTTTTACTTTCTTTCTCTATAACGTCTTTCCCTCCCTCTTCATCTCTCATTCGCTTCTCCCGTCTCCATTCCTCCGAATCATTTCAGTCATCCTCTCACCTCTCCTCCCCCTGTTGCCCCATTTCTCTCACGCCTGCCTCGGCTGCTCTCTGTGTCCCTTTCTGGGGGAAAGCTCATTTCATGCCTGCCCCTCACTTTGCCCCTTTTCTTTTGCTCTTGCCCTGTCATATTCTTGCTTTTCCTAAGTAGCTTAACTTCAGTGGCTTCTGGGTGTTGAGTTAAATATTGTATGACAGAACACGCGGGCAGCTCGGTGTACCTGGCTACACAGGCAGAAAGGAAGCAGGGCCATACAGGAAGTCTACGTTTAAATAATAATTAAACAAAATGTTTTATGGATGTTATAAATATAATATATATATATATATATATATATATATATATATATATATATATATATATATATATATATATATATATATATATATATATATATATATATATATATATATTATATATATATATATATTTATTTATATAAATATAAATGTTAAATTGAATTTATATTTTTGTTATGCAGTTGGGTAAAAATTTAGAAGAAAAATAAGTTTTTCAACATTTTTATAGAAGGAAAAAGAAACGATTCATTCTTTAAATTACTTGTTGAGCCGTAGAAAAAGAGTTAAAATATATACATTAAAAAATCTATTTAAAAAATTGCATCTACTAGTTTAAAGGCACACTATGTAACTTTTTCCATGTTTTAATTTTTTTTTCATGAGCCAGTATGTGCTAATGTGACTTTTTACAGGGTTAGCTCCATTTGCTGCTTGTGTCCAGATCACCGGTCCGGTGCCCTGAAGTCTCACAAAATCACGTATCTCACGAGGGTTAGGCTAACCTAATGTAGCTAGCTGTTATGCTAGCACCGGAGTGTTTTTAGCTCATGATTTCTGCTTTTTTAAAAATGGACCCTAGCTAAAATCAAGCCAAAACTGCATAATATGGCTTTAATAAGGGTCTACCTTAAAAAAAAGATACATTTTATTTTACATGTTTATTTTTGCTTGCCTTTTTTCTTTGCTTCTTTCATAAATAAAATATTTTTAAAAGTGTCACCTCAAAAAACGTATTTTTTTCCAGGAGAAACATGCGTTAGCTTTATTTATCGTTTTACCTTCCTTTCGGGACTTTCCTATTATTGCAATTTAATTTGAATTACTTTCCACACACTGGATTGTTTACCTAATCCTACCAAAGTAAAGCTATGCTGTATGTAAGTGACAAAAACAATGCAAATCACGTAAAGACAACATTGCTGTGTAAATATTCAGACATAAATCACATAAATCACACATTCCTGTGCAGACACAGAAGTAATCATTTCTCATTCCTTTAGATGACTTCCCTCCCTCACATATTATTACTTTCTAACTGAACTTTAAATGGAAGCTCTACTTTTATTTTAGACTGTATTCATGTTACGGGACTTTTAATTGAGTGATTCTGGTGTGCTTTATGAGAACAGATACTTCTGTAATAGCGATTCCAGAAGTCACCGAAGGTAAATGAAATGTTAAATAAGGAGCCTGTAGACATCAATCAAACCACTTCAAATACATTTTATGATCTGCTTTGTTCTCCACTGTTTGTATTTAAATAGGAACGAGGCAGAATTCGCTCTAGGGTTAGTTTAATGTATGTTACCGGTATTTAACGAAACCATCTCTGTCATGTCAGCCTAATAAAGACTAAAGTCAAAGAGTTGCAGCAATTTTTCTTGATTTTATTCAGCTTTCTTTTAATCCCTGTCTGTGCTGATGGATTTTCAGGACGGCGAATGGAAGATGCTTGATAATGAGGTGAAAGGGAGAGAATTGCAGGGACAACAAATCTGTGAGAGACAGAGACAACGAGACAAAGCCTCAGAGTGAAAAGAAAAAAAGAAGTACTCCTTGAAAGGAAACTGGGAACACATGAGAGGGTGTATACTGCATATGTATTACTTTTATGTCTGTTTTTTTTATCTACTTCATTTTTCTTCAGGGTTTGTTTCTGTTTTATTATGCCTTGCTGCTGGTGACAACCAAAACTGGAGGGAGGAGATTTTCTTTGGTTGTCAGTCTTGTGAATAAAGAACTTTGTGAGGCCCGTTCGGAGTGGGATATCAGAGTAATACCTTGGTCATAATTCAGCACCATAACTCACAGAGGGAGATACGAAAGTAAATCTCAACTTGATATGTTGGTGGAAGATGTTAATTCCAGTTTTTGTCTTTTCTCTGACTTTTTCTGTTTATCTATTTGACTCCCCTATCTCATTTTCCATTTTTTTCCACCTGCCTCTACCCTCCCTCCCGCTCTCCCTCACTCTGCCCAACTTCTAAATA
Organism: Callopanchax toddi; assembly: GCA_006937965.1. Taxonomy (NCBI): domain Eukaryota; kingdom Metazoa; phylum Chordata; class Actinopteri; order Cyprinodontiformes; family Nothobranchiidae; genus Callopanchax; species Callopanchax toddi. The sequence goes on from SSNR01000154.1 coordinate 1,161,901, forward strand.
AGTAATCACTGTCCTCATTCACACCATCTGGGAGACTTTTCTTGCAGGTGGTTGTGCCGCTTCTGCTTATTTTTTAACACAGGAACCCACTTCCACAACATATTGTTGTTCTGTGTGTTTTCTTGCATCACAGATGTAAACTGTCAGCGATGCACGATGTAATGCAGGCAGGTAGTTTGTAACAACACCCAACAACCACCAACACTGTCTGGTTATGTAACGCACGTTTTGTCTATGGTGACAAAAGTCTATTTCTATAAAACAAATTGCATAATAGGCATTCAAAGCAGCAGAAAAAATGAGACTCTGGTTTTTCAAACTTTGTCTAGTTTTAATTAACTTTCCCCCCAATGCAGCATCATCATAGTCTAGTAAACTAGACCGTCAGCTTTGCTCTGCAGACTTTGGTCTAGCCACGCTCCATTGGAACCTCCGCAGCCCACTGATTGGTCCGGTCAGTCTCGTACCGGGTCAATCACAATATCTAATGGTTTGGTGGGCGGGATTAGCCGATAAAATTAAACAACATGTCAGCAGTTCAATAACCTCGTTCGTTTGAAACGGCTTTGTCATCAACTTTGGACGATTTATTTTTGCGCTTTTCTTTAATACGTGAACACATAGAGGCACTTAAGCCTTTTATTTTGAAAAAATATGGCTGTACTGCCAACGGGATACAGTAAAAGTTTAATTTACCAGCTGGTTCTGGTTGTTGCTAAATGGCTCTGATTGGTCCTAGCGCTATCCAATAGCATGTGAAGACAGTTTGATTGACAACCGTTGATCCCACCCCTATAAATGAGTCGTTTCAGTGGATCGTGGTCAGACTATATATCCAAATGCAGTATATAATCTGGCTTGCACCATCAAGCAACACATGTAAAATTCTGTCATGGCTGATAAAGCACATTGTTTGCTATTAAAGAGGTCAGATGAGTCTCAGATGGTCAAAAGTGTAAAAATCATCAAATTAAAGAGCATTTTGCCCCAAAAATGTGCCAATTGTTCAATCTTTACCTCACTCAGATACCTCAGCCATGTTGACATAAGGTAGTTAGTCAGACTGGACCATCAAACTTGTGTTTCGACTAAAGCTTTGTTTCCACTACAAAACTTCAGTCTTTACAAATTTTAAAAAATACTTATGGTACAAACCAGCAGACTGGTTTCAGCAGGTTTTTGTACAATGACTGAAAGACTGTGGATCCCATACTTAACAATTGTGCCTGATGAGGGATCAAACTGACCAATGCATGCATCAAACTCTCACAAGAGCAACATGATAAACAAACACATCAACTTGTGGTGGCATGCAAAATCGCACAAAAAAATCTGCAATACTGCAAGGCTGCAAAAGGTGAACTGCAAAAGAGCGAGGGATCACTGTACACTGTGTGACTTTTGACCCACTCTGAGCCGACTTTTCCCTCATGTGACTAATTTTGCCGAGTTTCAGCAGATCATGTGTTGTGGATCGTGTAGCATACAGAAGGTAAAGAGAGGTGATTAACACCTCATGAGCAGCTGATCAGCAATTGTACGCTCGCAGGAAAATCAAACTTTGCTCGTGAGGGAATCAATCCTTTTTTTCATTTTTTACTGATTGTTTCCTTTTTATTTTTACACTTTTCTCTGCACAGACTGGCAAGGATTCCCATATGCGTGCGTTTATTCTGGTCAAGCATTCTCTTCTCAAGCCAGCGTCTCCACACTTTGATTTTTTCTTCTTCATCTGCTTCTTTTTCTTTGCAGCTCTACATTCAATAGCCCAACGTGTCACGTGCACATGTACAATGTGAGCAGTCAGGTTGCCTCATAGCATCGGGTCATACAGAATGAGAACATGATTCATGAGCTGTGAATTTTTAACCCTGTGATGTAGTCGTACAGTTTGAGCAGGAGCTGAGAGCCACGACTGAAAATATCACACAGTGAACGTCCGGCTTAAGTCCCCACCTTCCCTCTCTCACTGTTTATTTAGATATTCCTGCTGCTTCCTGTCATCTTCTGACTACTTCCTGTGTCCTGTTCTCTCTTTTTCATTGGCTGTTGGCAACACATGCTTACAGTTGGGTTCTAATCATGCAGACTCCAGAAATTCAAACATCTTTGACTGTCTTTGACTGGGTTGGATCTGTTCCTCTCACACACTTGCAGATTTCACACCTTTATCCCTTATACGCTAATGGATTTTTCTGCCAACTAGAATTGCCAACTTCCCCCCAACCACTGCAGACTGGTGCAGACTTTGCCCAACTGGGAATTGTGTGGGAAAAACTGGCAAGACATTGTGTTGTGTGCTTAAGGTCTGTGGATTTGAGGAGTTATCAGACGGGAGTCAGTTGCCTCATTTACTTCATACGCACTTTTCTAATGGATGGTTGTTGGGAATAATGGAATACTGATTGCTCTCACACCATCCTCATCCCTAAAAGCCCTTGTATTCTTTTTGAGCCCTGGACTTCTGTAGTGGGGGTAAAGAATGGCCCCAGAAATCTACCCTGGTTCCAGATAAAGTTCCTCAAGTGGAAATCCCCTTTTACATTTCAATTCTTTCCTATTATTGTGTTAGAGAGTATAACACCAGACAAAAGCAGATGTGTCATTTTGGAAACTTTGTGTTCTGACAGCTTGCTGGAATATAAAAACTATAGTCCAGTTGTGGCCCACAGAGTTTGAATTTAGCTTTGGCAGCTTTAGCTCTTGCAGGACACTGAAACACTGTCAGCTTGTTGGAACATACATGAGCAGGAGTGATGGCTTTGACAAGTCTCTCTCTCTCTCTGCGTCTCCCGGTCTTTTGCATTCTCCCTGACTGTTTCTGCTCATGTCTCTCTTTTTTCTCGCCTATTCAGCTTCTCCACAGGCTAAATCCTGATCCCTCATCTCTCTTTTCTTCCCTTTATACTCTCCCCATCCATTCCTGTAGCTACTCGGCTGAATTTCTGCCAGGAGTCCCTTGGTTAGAAGCTACAGGAAGAGAGGGAGTAAAGAAAAAACCCAGGCAGACTACTGTAGACGTGAAAGACTAGTAGAAGACATGAAATGAATGCAGGGGCTGGATGTAGGGATATGCAGTCAACTGGTATAAAAATACAGTGGAGTAAAAAAAATATTTCTTTAAATCTAAAGTATCTGTTTTACTTCTCTGACATTACTGATAAGTTCAGTATAGCTTCGCTTACTCTGTGGGAATTTTGGAGGGTTGTCGTTGACGTCCGTGAGAGTGATTTTAACCTCAGTGGTCCCTGACAGCCCCCCCATGTGACCCCCCATGTCTTTGGCCTGAATGACGACGTCATACTCCTGACGTGCCTCTCGGTCCATGTTTGGCAAGGCAGTACGAATTATTCCTGCAAAGACAGATAAATAACATCATCAATCGAATGTTAAAATTAGCACAAGAAGGAAATATACTTGTTGATGCAAGAGTTTCACTGATTGATGCCTTTTAGCTGAAATGAAGGAACCATTCAGGTTTTAGCTGCTGGACTCTGTAGGTTTCAACCTCACATGTTGTGGTGTGTCATTACAAAAAGTGATTTGATACATTATAAACCCTTAGCCATCTGGGGGCATGTACACAAAGAACAGAATGAACCGGGGGCTCATCCCTGTGGGACACCATAGAGTCCAACATTACATAAATTGTTTTCAGCGATTGCATTTTTGGAGAATTAATCAACAATAACAGTACTGGTATACTTAAATGTAAAATATTTATCTAACTAATTATTCACCCCCCTCAAAATACATCTTCCGTATGCATTCCGTCGCCTTGCCTTGCTTTTTCCAGCTAAATCTGGGTCCTGGTCATGGGGGCAGCATCCCAACTAGAGAGACCCAGACCGTTCTCTTCCCAGCCACCTCCACCAGCTCCTCCATCAGGACCTCAAGGCGTTCCCAGGCCAGATTGAAGATGTACTTTCTCTAACGTGTCCTGGATCAACCCGTGGGCCTCCTGCTGGCAGGACATGCCCAAAACACCTCCCCAGGGAGACGTCCAGTAGGAATCCTAACAAGATGCACGAACCATCTCAACTGGCTCCTCTCGATATGGAGGAGCAGCGGCTCTACACCAAGTCTCTCCTGAATGTCTGAGCTCCTCATCCAATCTAAGGCTGAGCCCGGCCACCCTGCAGAGGAAATTTATTTCGGACGCTTGTATCCGTGATCTCGTTCTTTCGGTCATTACCCAAAGCTCATGACCATAGGTGAGGATCGGGAGGTAGATCGACCGGTAAATTGAGAGCCATATGCATTCCTTAACATATTTTTTTGCTCATTGAAATTCAAATCACGTTTTAATGAAATGCCTCATTTGCAAAACACAATGAAGCATAACCTGCTATCCTGCAAGCAGAAGACATTTTTTTATTTGATAGAAAAACATTTTACACATCAGTCAAATAAGTAAGAAAACTAGTAAAGCATTTCTGTTTTATTATTCCAAGCCCCAGTAGTCCTTTCACCCACCACTCCGTCCATCTCTCGCCTCCATTTTCCACATGTCCAGCTGCAGTGTCACCGAGGCTCTCTGGTGTCATATTATGCCAAGTGTGTGACAGCGCAAAAAGCTGATAATCTCCAAACCAATTAGAAATGTGAGCTATGGATTTGAGCCAGTCAAATACCCAACACTGGTTTGATTAGCCAGATTTACTCTGCTCAAATCTCTCCAACTCTCTCTGCCCTAACCACTCTTTTCCATGAACTCACTCCTCTCTAAACCAATTTCCCCCCCTCGTTCTCTTCCCTATCCTCTCGCTTGCAGCTCTTCCCTTCTCCCTTTGACCTAACAGAGCTCTGTTTCTGCCCTAACACCACTTCTTTCATCCCATTTCAACTTTTTATTAATGCAAACCTAAATATTAGGCCTGTGCTCTGCAGGGACAAAGCCAAATGTCCTCTGGGATTTTTCTTTTTACAGCATCTTCTTTTTCTTTTTCTTTTTTTTACCAGTTTCAGTGGAAAGGATGTGCTGTTACATGATCCCTGGAGCACTGACTTTGCAGCTTTTTAAACGTGGTAGAAGGTTGAAATATTGCATCACAAAATAGTTTTTTGGAGTCGTGGGGCGCGCAGAGTTAAAATATTCTTTTTACAATTGTCTTTTTTTTTAAATTTGGGACCCATATGTGTGCATGTTCCACCTCTGCAGGGTACACCAACTTCAATCCAAGCAGATGAATGTTTGTTTAATATGTGACCCTAATTTGCCTTGAGGTGTCAATGGATCCCTGTCCTTCTGTATTAACCCTGACATGCTAACAACTTGTCCAGCGCTTTGGTGGATGGTTACTATTATTAGCTGTTGTGCTATTTGTTCCTGTGTTTTTATAGAATTCCAGCAGGATTTTATCTAGTGGGATATTTTTACCTGTCTGAGGCTCCACAGAGAAGTATGGTTGCCCTTGCAGTATGCTGTACACCAGCCGGGCGCTGTTGCCATAGGTGGGGTCGTCAGCATCTGTAGCTGTCACCTGCATCACTGACGTACCTACAGGAAAGACGAGACAGGCGAGTCAGGAGGAGACTACCTCAGTGATTCGGTTCAAGAGCGGTTTGACAAACATCTTGTTATCTAGCTGCCTTCACCAGCTGGAGGAGAATGAAAAATAGTCCTTCTTTAAAACCCTGCAGCTGCACTCAATCTGCAAGGTTCCAACAATATTTCTCCCCATTTCATCATTGTCTGGTGGAAATATCCAGTCTCCAATATCAGTGATTTTAATGTTTTTAATAAAACATCACATGCTGACAGAGTTCAACAGTCTTCATGAAACCTTTCACAACCCATAGGATAGTCAGTAAAATGCATGCATGTTGAGCTCAAACACTTCATCTTAGCGATGAGGAACTCTGACATTTTAAAGGTGAGCGTGGAGCGTTTCCACCCGACAGCGTTTTAAACGAAACCCAAGAGAGTTAAGCTCTGGAAATTAGTGGGAGAAATACATGATATTAACTTTGTTTAATAGCTGGAATGTCCTTTTTCTAATTTGACACATATCATAAAACACATTCATATGTTAAAATTACTTTTTGGGCTCAATGTTTCTTGACAGTTCAGCTCCAAAACTGCAAATCTACATTCCTTCATAGCGATCATTTTACACCTGCAAAAGCATCTAACCTCTTGCTGTCGATTAAAAAAAAAAAAGCATAAGTTCCTCCAGCCGCCGCCAATAAATTCACCAATTTCAGATTATTCTGTTCCATATTTTGCCATTCTTTTTACATCAAATGCCAACCTTTTCTGTTTAAAAAAAATATTTAGCTTCTTCATTTTTTTCCTTTTGCAGACATCTTTATCAACATACCTCTACCACATAAAAATACAACAATAAACCTAAAGCCAAATACAACAGTTTCTAGTGCCTTCTGGTTGGATTCGTCACATTTCCTGTGAGCGTGTTTCAGTGAATATTAATAATGCATATAAACAAAAGCTGTTTATAACAAAGAACTGCAAATGAACTCCATCAGTGACCTCATTTACAACTGTTACTCAGCAAAAATAAACGTTTCAAACTTAAAATAATTGATTTTTATAGCCTCATTTTTGCTGAATTCACTTGAAGATATTACTTCTGTTTTGTACAGAAACATAACCTTCCTGTCTGCCCTTACTCACCAACATTGGACATCTCAGGCACCCTGGCGTAGTACGGGCCGTGGAGGAACTCTGGTGGGTTATCGTTGATATCCTGGACTTTCACTATAAACTCCGACGGAGGCTCCAGAGGCTCATTAGTGTCTCTTGCCACAGCCTGAGCTGTTAACGTGTACTGAGCCTGCTCCTCGCGGTCCAGAGTCTTTGTGGCGTGGATGTTGCCTGTTTTGTCATCAATAACAAATATGGTTCCTGCGCCTTCGCCGGACAGGATGTACTTGATTGTACCATCCCCTTTGTCGACATCTGAGTGGAGCTGAGGAGAAACGGAGCATTAGCAACGCGAGGGGCCGAGCGCTCCAGCAGAACCAACATCTGAGGCGTTAAGTGAGCCTTCAGTTTCGCAAGTCTACTACCTACAGGGCTGTAGAATAAGACAGAAAGGCGAGGATTGTTCAGCGTTAGACAAATAGAGATTTAGAATATTGTCCTGAAAAATGAGGATTGTTCAACATTCAATTAAGCGCTTGTTCCATCTTTACAGCCCCTTGCCTATGAAATAAGATGCACAGCGAACATCAATTATCCGTCGCTATGAAAACTTCTGCTCACTTTGAGTGATGGTGTTGTTGTGGAGGAAACCCACCAATCATCCCCACACGAATGTCAGCGTGACCCCTCTCTCATTCTATCTCCCTCTCAGTCCCTGATAAATGGGAAAAGCTCATTTAAATCTTATTGGGTGTTAGCCGTCACCTTGCATGCCGGCTGTCACTGGAGGGCGCCGCGGCTATTAAACTATTATTCTGGTGCTAATTCCATTTGAATGAAAGGCTTCACGGGAAAACTCATAAAAACTTACCCTGCCCACCAGAACTGGGTCCGGTCCAGTATATTCCTCAATGACAAAGAACTGATTCCACACCCAGCCCCGTTTGGACCGGTGTAATACCTGGCCTTCCTTCCCCGCTCGCTGTCTGTGTCTATGCAGCGATAAATGACCTGAAAAGACAGAAAACATTTAAATTAAATCACATCTATTATTATAAATGGGTTCTGAGCCAATATTCATGACACTCTTTGTGGGATGAATGAATTAGCACAGCAACACTTGACTCTGTGATATGTTTTTTCTTTTTTAATAGATGAAACTTAAAAGTGGGCGTGCAGCAGTCGCCCCGCGAACACAGAGGGCTGTTTTTGAAGTTGGGGTCATGGTGTAAATCCCAGATGAGACCACGTGGGCGGGATGTGTGAACAACACACACTTCAACAAATTGTGTTTCAGAAAGCTCTTAGGGAAGGCATTTAACCTCTTGTTTGTTGCAGTGCGGCGGCTGCACGGCCAAGAGGAGAAGGTCGTGTTTTAACTGCAGCCAAGTTCTAACAGAACGCTGGTCAGCAGGATATAACACACAGATAAAGATGTTTTAAAATAGAAAAGGCCAGGATTTTAACTTTGGAAAATTAAATGCAAATCTAGGTTTTTGTTATAATGGCTGCTAAAAAGCAGAAGAAAATCTGATGTGCAGGACTTTACTTGATGATGTAAAAGCTTCATACCTGGGTGTCTGTGTCTGTGGCTCCTGTGATCCAAAGAAGCATGTCCTTTCCTTGTTCCTAATGCAACGCTGCAGAGCACAGAAACCCCCAACAACACCAGCAGGGCCCTCAGCAGGCCCGAGCCCTGGCGCTTCCCTATCAAAATTCCCATCTTGCTCCACCTGAGCGCACTTTACTCCGTCTTCTGCTTTCTCTCAGTGGAGCTCTGCTCCCACTGAGGTCGTATCCTGTTTTTCTTCCAAACCAAATGTTTAAGGATCTCCTAGTTCATTTGCTGAGATGGGGCTTGTTGCTGCAGATACTCATCACCGACTGTATCTTCTCCCCACTGCTGTGTCTTCTTCCTGCTCCTCAGAATGGGTTTGGTTCTTCTGTCTCCCTGCGAAAGAGCCTATAATGGAGCAGAAAAGGCAATTCTGTCAATAACAGCCTCTTTTTTCCACTATGAGGAAATTATAATAATAAAAAGACTATTTAATTAAGCATATTCATGGTTAAATAGCACATAACAGATCAATAAAAAGTGATAAATGGAGTCTGGCCTCATAAATGGTTGTCGTGTTAATTAGTACAATGTACTAATTATACAGACTGTTGTCTGTAAACCCATTAGCTTTAATTCAATTAGATACAGACTGAGTGGCTGCAGAACGGACGCTTCACATGCCGTCAGGTCACTCTATTTACCACTCGTTCCACTGAAAGGAGAAGAAAAGTCTAGAAAAACACCTTCAGACGCCGCAACTTCCAGTTTTATCTGCTCAACTGGAAATTTAAGGTGATGATGAGGCGTCTGACTCTGCAGAGAATGAATCAGCAGGACTGAGACTAAATTTGATCTCCACAAAACCCAACGCGGTGTCCATCAACAGCCCTGAGCTGGGAAGCTAAGAATCGCTTGGTCGTGCAGGAAACAGGAGACGGACGTCAATGTGGTGCAAATTTAATGAAAATACTGGGCATACGTTAAAATATATTTCATAAAAACATTAAATTAAAGTGTTTATCTTTAAATAGTACAATAAGGTGAGTGATTTAAACCTAATTGTTTCCTCTTTATCCTGTAAGTTGTGATTAGAGATGCATTGATTTGAGTGTTGTGAGTCAATACTGACCTGCTGATACCACTGATGGCTAATTTCAATTCATCATCAATTCAAATCTTTTTCTTTCTTTTAATTTCTGATTATTTAGAAAATTCATGAAGTAAAAACTGCCATATTAAAGATCTGTTAATGCTTTCATGAATTATAAAAGATAAAATATGTCCTATTTTAAATTGCTGCTTGCCAATCTTAGACTGGGAAAAAATAGAAAAATCTGATTTATCAGTTACAGATTGACCATACCAAATATTGGCCAAGTCTGAGGACCAGCTAATATTTTCTGCAGCATTGCTGATGGTCATGTCTGCAACCATTCTGACTACATGTTGAACTTTGGGCATCTGGTTCTCAAAGTCCCATGCATGCTTAGGTTTCCTCCAGGTACTCCAGTTTTCTCCCTTGGACCAAAATCATGCATGTTACACTGCAAAAACTGATATCTAAGAAAGTAAAAATGCCTTATTTTTTTAGACGTTTTTACTTATTTTTCTATGAAAAAAAAATCTTACATGCCTACTTGAAATAAGCCAAATCTTCTTAAATATGGTCATATTTTCTGGATTTGAGCACAAAAAAAAATCTGACACTGGGGTTTGCAAAATTAGCTTTGCTAGATTCCTTAAAACTAGCAAATTATTCTAAATGCAGAAAATTTTTATTGAACAAGGCTTTATTTTTTTATATTCTTAGAAATCAGTTTTTGCATTGGGATTAGATTGGTGACTATAAAGTGTCCCTATAGGTCTGACTTGTGACCTGTCCAGGGTGTCCCCCACCTCTCTCCCTGTGACGATGGGCACCATCTCTCCACGACACTTATTGGATAAAGCGGTCAAGAAAATGAATGGATGCATTTTGGTCTCGCAATTTATATTCACCTCTACACACTTAGCTCTGCCACGCGCTGATATAATTTGGTGCATGCAATCTCCTTAAAATTTAATCTCTAAATTGTGCTTCACAACTCAATGAGTAATCACGAGAAATAACCTCATTTTTATTTGATTTTTACCAAAATAATTGTTATTTTTCCATAATCAAGCAGCCTTAGAGTGTTGATGCTGCAGAAGTATTGCAACTGTCACTTGACTTAAACCTGTGCAGCTGCACAACGACAAAGAAAGCAACAATTTAACATATCTGACAAACTAATCTGCATATTTGTTGGCTTCACTTTTTATTGTTAGCTGTGCAACTGTCTAACCCAGTTATTGATGCGATTGCATCAGATCTTAGCATGTTGTAATCTAAAAAAGAAAAAGAAAACAAAATGCTAAGAAGTTTGGATGCAGCATAGTAGAATCCCAACCAATCAGAGCAAAGCAATACAGTAGCAAACCCAGCCAGTATTAGTTAAATCCTCATGATTGGCTCGGTCTGCTTAAGAATGAGCAGAAATCTGTTTGAACATGAGGGAGTTCAGATGCAAGCTGCCAGAGCAAATGAAACATGAGCTCCCAGATTTGCCAGTTTTGTACCCTCTATATCGCTACTTTCATAGAAAAAGTGCACAAAAATATCCCTAAATTCCCAATTTCATCAGCTGTGCAAATAACCTCATACGGTTTAACTTTGAATAAATATTTTCTTCTTTTTAAAGCAAATTTCAGATATTCTTTCCCTCCTCTTGAACTCCTGTTGTTTTTTTTTTTATGCTCAAACTAAATGTGCAAATGTAAGTTTAAAACCTTTAATAGATGAAAACGTTCCCTGTGGGCTCCTTGGTTTCTGTTGACCGCATGACCAGGTGGCTTTGAAGTGATGATTAACTCATTCTGTTTAATTATTCTGATTAAGAAGTCCGTTTGCGTCCATCATTCATTTATTTATTTACGACAAAACGGCTGCTTGATGCAACAGCTCAACTGGGATTAGATTGGAATTACCCCCAAGGAATAATTTAAAGAATAAAGAGACAGTTTCATCTCATTTTAAAGTGCACGGCCTTAACAACATAAATCCACAGAGAAAGCCAATCACAACATCTGGTGTGGATGGTTTTTTGTGCACAGATCTGACACCTGCTGTGCCGAATCTGTTAACAGTCCTTCAAACTGTCATGTGCATCAAATTAAAGGTTACTTAACATGTAAATATAAAGATTCTGAATAAAAGTGTAATTGCCTGTAATTCCTCCTGTAATTCCCTGCAACGTGTCTTCCACTAATTGTCAGAAAAATTTACATATTTATATATATTATACTCAAAAGAACAATAATAAATAAAAAAGATGAATGCACAGAGGGGAATCTCCAGCGTGCCCAGTGTGAGTTTGATGGTGAGTGATTTGCTCGGTGACACATAAACGACCTCACTGTCAAACTCGATGCAGCTTGGTGATTAATTCCACTCATTTAGGGAAATAAAAATGTGATGCTTGCCATTTTCTGCCAATTTGGTTTAGTTTGAAACATGTGTGATTAATACAAGTTAATCAAATATTGTGACTTTACTACTAGCCTATCATTTTTTTTGCCGCTGACAACCAGGCGCTTTCTACAAGAATATTTTCACGCCAAAGCGCAAAAATATTCTTGCAAAAATGCAACTTCTTCCCTTTTAACTAAAAGCAGTTCAATTTAACTGATGAAATTTCACTTTATGTGTAAAAATATGCAAAAATCGACTGCAAAATAACAAAAACAGAAGGTGTGCTGAGGTTATGATGCAAAAGAAAACCTGAGAAATATGAAAAACAATTTGTTTTGCAAAAAAAAGTAAGTTTCTATGGAATTTTAAGCTATTTTGAAGTGTTTCTGTGTAGAAGGTATGCATATTAACTTTTCTACCTGTTGTAAATAGCATCCTGAATGACCTATGTTCAGAAAAATTGAGTTTATGGATGGTCTGATTGCGGCCAATGCCAATATGTATTGCTGCTGTCTTAAAACAGCTCCAAGGTTCATGCAAACATTATACTTCACACAAACATCAATTTTAAATTGCATGGAATTTTGTGGTTGCTTAAAAGTGTAAATGGCAGCTAAACGTAGCGCTTCTAGGAGTCAATTCCAGGAGGAAAGTCTCAGTATTTCCTGTGAAACAACCATTAAAAGTCAGTGCAACGTCTCTTAATGCTTGACGTTAAATACGTATATGGATGGAGCTTTTCTCTGTGTTTATTTCATGTGTGTTTTGGTATTTAAGCTTGTGGATGTGTACCTAAACACAGCAAACAGAGCTGTTATAACAGAAGTCGTGAGTACAGTGTTGTGCAGCTCAGCTCAGGTGCAGCCAACAAAAGGTTAAAAGAAGAAGACAGACATGGGAGAGGTTTTTGAATAGAAGCTGTGCAAATGTGTACATAATGATAAAGATATGGAGACACAGATTGAAAACTCCTAAAGAACAGTTGAGAAAAGACTAGCCCTGAATTTGAAGCAAGATCGAACATAGCAACGGAGTAATTGGAGGTCTGTATGGACTGATTGGTTTAGTCTGAGATCTGGATGTATTGCATAACAACCACACCAACATAAAGCATGCATGGGGAGCATGTGGATACTGACACACAGATGTACCTACAGTATTTATGTAAATAAAGTGAACCTAAATGGGCCCTAGGGGGTTCATAAAACATTATATGAGCTTCTGTAAAATTAAAGAGATTGTAGCTTTTATGAGATGGCAGCAATATACATTAGAGTTAGGTCAATTCAGATGAGCCATTAGCTTACCAGTAAAGTCCAAATACTGTAAACCCAACATTCAAGCAAGATTGCTGCATTCCAGATTAGGGGTGGGAATTAATACATTTTTATCAATATCAATGTCGATTCCGCCTATCAATCCAATTCCTTAACAATTCTCTTAATAGTTCGTTAAGTGGCAAAAAAAGGTACTGCAGTCTTCTGCACCATTAGCGACCATTTGATTTGTTGTTTGGGAAAGGGGGGATTTACCCCCCTCTGCTTTTGATGTCTTTCACCTTCAGGTGGGATAGGCTTCTACACACCTCTCACTGGTCCGACAGAGCAATACCTGACGGTTGGAGGTGTAGCGCGACCAGGGGAGGGGGTGTGACAAGGTACAGCTCCATATGGAATCGGCACTGGGTCCAGATCCGAACCACTGACTGCAGTGCCTCTCCCCCCCCCACGAGTCATCGCAACGACTGTGACATACTGTGATGTAAAAAACGGGAAAACTGGAAACAAGAGAATAATTAAGAAGAATTGATCAAATTGAAGGTGTGCAATTCCAGTGGGATTGGTCTGTTGGAACCAGTTCTCACCCCTAGTTCAGATTAACCATTAATCCATCAGTCCTGTAGGATTCCTCCAAACTGAGGCCGGAAGTACACCTAATAATGGTCCGAGTTCCCCGTTAAACTCCTCGAGGTCAAATATAAACTAACGTGAACGTCCAAGAAAAAAAACCATGGCATAATACGACCCAGCTTTAACAAAGTAATCCATCCCTCTGCGTTTGTTTATGCAACTCCATCTGCTAAAGCTGTTCAGTATGCCTCAAAGAACTGCTATAGTTAATCTGAACAACAGCATCAACAAAGATTTAATAATTTGTTGTATACTGTATACAGAATCTGCATGTTTTCTGCCATTTCCAACGCTTGACTGAGCGACACAGACTGAGGCAGAGACACAAACTGCTACAAAGAAACAGGCAGCGATAATGACTCCCCAGGGCACGCATGCCTTTTGGCCAGACAACTTCCTCCGTCTGAATGCATGACTCAAGAGTCACATTAGAATAGAGAACAGTATGTTTGTGAATGTGTGTGTGCATACACGTTATTCCCCCGAGTCCAAGGCGATGCTGCGAGTCCATGAGTCAAGTGCTCGAGTAGACAACTGTGATTCATTGGCTAACATTAGCCGGACAAACACTGTATGGCTGTGTGTGTGTGTGTGTGTGTGTGTGTGTGTGTGTGTGTGTGTGTGTGTGTGTGTGTGTGTGTGTGTGTGTGTGTGTGTGTGTGTGTGTGTGTGTGTGTGTGTGTGTGTGTGTGTGTGTGTGTGTGTGTGTGTGTGTCAATCCGAGCACTGGGGTTAAAAAGAAATATCTGTATGACATGCGCTACTGACTACTGGTTGATAAGCATTCAAGACGAGTTTTAACTGCACATCTGAGAACATCTATAAAATGTATGTTCTTGAATTTGTATTTAATTTAAACATATCTCTGTTTGCACTAAGTGTGTCTTATAGGAACAAGTTCAGATTAACGTCTTGAGGAAACTGGTGATTTTTTTTTAGATATTTAGACTATTTAGAATCGTATCAGATCTTTTTTATTCATCAGAGTTTCTTTACTTTGGACAAAAATGAATGAATGTGGAGCAGTTAGCAAACAGAACCTCAAAAATGTTTCTGGAGGGAAAGTTTGTTTAAGCGACTAAACAGAAAACCCTCTTCCTTCTACCTGCTGTCTTTCTTCTTATTGCTTTTTCTCCAGCTGCTGTTTACTACCTGTTTGCACCTAACCGAAAATCAGAGAATCCCAAGAACCCCCTTTAGGTATTTCAAGGTTAAAGGTACATTTTTGTGCAAATATTTGTTTTAAAGAACCTCTAATAAGTGAAACATCTTCTATTAGCAAATGTTAATGCAGCAAGATAAGCTCTTAACATGTATATGAGCTGCAATGGTTACAATGTGGTTATTTCACATTTTCTGGTATTTTTGACATGTGAGAGGCTTTTCTTTCTTGTTCCCATTAAACAACAAGAACAGGCTGCTCTGCTCCTTCTCCTTCCACCACTGCCTCCGTCTGACCCTACCTCTTCCTTTCTCTTTGTGTTTCCTCTGTTGGTGTCTTTCTCTGGACTCGGCTTTCATTACTTTCTCCTCAGCGAGCCAAACTTGCAACAGCGGCCATTAAAATAACTCTGGAAAAATGCTTCAGAGGTCTATAGAAAGGGATAGAAACATTTTTCTCTCTCCATCAACTCTGACTTATTCTCGCTCTTTTGTTTTCCTCCCAGGGGGATTGATAGAAAATAAAAGAAGATATTTAATTATAAATTTGTCTAACTTATATATCCTTGTCTGATTTATCGATCTCATGTTTTATGTTCTTGCTCTCTGACATATTTTCAGTGTCGAGGTGAAACCAAAACATTTCATGATACTTTGTGTGAACGAGATGTACAAAAGGAATAAAACATCTGTAGCAAACAAAGAAGAAAGACATAAGGTTAACATTCGCTCTGGTATTCTCTCTTTTTATCCTGTTTTTATGTGTTCTTTTGCCATTGTAGGATTTGCATGAAACATGTTGGTAAATCTCCTTTTTTTTCTTAATTCAAGCGGTCACACGCACACACCCGATTTATCTTAGATTTTGTCTGAAAGTGGCGTTCACAAGATGGCAACAGTGTTTTGTCTGCGATGCTTGAGAACGACCTTTATCTAGTTTGTGTTCTCACAGACTTCATGTTTTTTTTTTGTTCTCTCTACAGACGCGTTCTTTTGTGGGATTTGGTTCTTATGTGAACCACAACTCTGTTTTAAATGGATATTATGTGGAAGTTAAAACATTTCAAGTTTCAAGCCCAATATTTTAATCAATAAGCTCTTAGGAATGTTCAAACTGGTAGATTAATGTTCAGCCTTGTCGAGAATAAAAACTCTATTATTATCAAATCAGTCATCTGTACCCTTCATATGCTGAGATTAAAGAGGTAATGTGCAGTTTTGATTGTTTTTGGCTCCCTCTGGTGTCCATTTTAAATCACTGCTGTAAAAAGGTTAGCACATTGTTTCTGCTCAAAACCCCTAAATCTAACTGTAGAAATGTCTCCTCAGCCTTCATAGCTTTCTAGAGGAGTGGTTATTTACTTCTTCAAAGAAATCAGCTGTGTTCAAGCAGGGAGAGATGGAAAAAAAATCAGGAATCATGAGCTAAAAACACTCCAGCACTAGCATAACAACTAGCCACATTGGGTTAGCCTAACCCTCGTGAGACATGTTGCTTCCCGGACCGGCAACTGCAAACTTGCAATGGTGCTATTTTGGATCTAAGCACCAGATGGGGCTAAGTGACTTTTCATTAACCCTGTAAAGGGTCATATTAGCACATACTGGCTCAAGAAAAAGATAAAAAAATATGAAAATGTTGCAAAGGATGCCTTTAACCACGAAGACATTGAGAAATATATAAAAATGTACCGTATTGACCCAAATAAAAAAGTTTTTTTCTTTGAAAATAATGTGAAAAAGGGGGTATCGTCTTATAATCGCGGCCTAGTTTTTTGGGGTCATTACAGGACCAAACCAGCAGAGGGCGCAGGCTTCTGGTCAAAGCGGCAGCAACAGGAAGCAGCTCAGTCTGGACCAGCTCAAAGTTACATGCCCACTGGGGATTAAAACGCCTGATGATCAGTCCAGCCAGGTCCACCTTCCAGACCCAGGGAAGGAGCTTTAAGCGTGGACCTCTGACAGGTGAGGGCTCTGCTCTCGTCGGTCATTCACACAGGCTTTCTTCCTCACACAGCTGCTCAGAACCTCGTTCTGTAGCCGACTCTCACGTAGTCAAAAGTAGAAGCATAAGTCGCCTGTCTGTTTACTACAGGCGCTTACGTCTCATGTAACCCTGCACGTCAACAGCACGTTGTAGCATAACATGCAGCATGTAAGACGACTCGCCAACCTGTCTTTGGTTTGGAATTATTTTAAAGTGTCTCTGGACAATAAAAGTGCCATTTGTAAAGCGGAGGTTACATGAGGAGGAATCTCCCTCTTTATTTGAAGAGAAATTGAAGCAGTTGTCCTATTTTGCCTCGCCTCGCCTTCTTCCGCTTATCCGGGTCCGGGTCGCGGGGGCAGCATTCCAAGTCGGGCAGCCCAGGCCATCTTCTCCCCGGCCAAGTCCACCAGCTCCTCAGCTGGGACGCCCAGGCGTTCCCAGGCCAAACTGAAGATGTATTTCCTCCAGCTTGTCCTGGGTCGACCTGGGGGCCTCCTGCCGGCAGGACATGCCCAGAACACCTCCCGAGGGAGGCGTCCAGGAGGCATCCAGATGCCCGATTTTGCACAGATAATATTTAAAGGTTAAATATGCATGATAGTAGGTATGGGATGTTGGTTACGTACAATGATTTTTTTCATTTTTTATAAGGGATACCCCGCTCATATCGGTATAGATTTATATCAGTATTGGTTTATATCGGTATCGGTTTAATTCGGCATCGGTTTATATCGGTATCGGTTTATATCAGTATCGTTTATACCGGTATCGGTTTATATTGGTATTGGTTTATATTGGTATCGGTTTATATTGGTATCGGTTTATATTGGTATCGGTTTATATTGGTATCGGTTTATGTCGGTATCAGTTTATATCAGTATCGTTTATACCGGTATCGGTTTATATTGGTATTGGTTTATATTGGTATCGGTTTATATTGGTATCGGTTTATATTGGTATCGGTTTATGTCAGTATCGGTTTATATTGGTATAGGTTTATATCAGTATCGGTTTATATCGGTATAGGTTTATATTGGTATAGGTTTAAATCAGTATCGGTTTATATTGGTATTAGTTTATATCAGTATAGTTTATATCAGTATCGGTTTATATTGGTATCGGTTTATATTGGTATCGGTTTATGTCGGTATCAGTTTATATCAGTATTGGTTTATATTGGTATAGGTTTATATCAGTATCGGTTTATATCGGTATAGGTTTATATCAGTATCGGTTTATATTGGTATAGGTTTATATCAGTATTGGTTTATATCGGTATCGGTTTATATCGGTATAGGTTTATATCGGTATCGGTTTATATTGGTATAGGTTTATATCAGTATCGGTTTATATTGGTATAGGTTTATATCAGTATTGGTTTATATCGGTATCGGTTTATATCGGTATAGGTTTATATCAGTATCGGTTTATATTGGTATAGGTTTATATCAATATTGGTTTATATCGGTATGGGTTTATATCAGTATCGGTTTATATCGGTATCGGTTTATATCGGTATAGGTTTATATCGGTATCGGTTTATATCGGTATAGGTTTATATTGGTATTAGTTTATATCAGTATAGTTTATATCAGTATCGGTTTATATCAGTATTGGAAATTGAAAGTTACAGAATATCGGATATCGGTAAAAAGCTAATATTGAGCTTCCCAAGTTATAACGTTTAAAAAGTTATATTTATTCAGATCAATTCACAGTGAATCTCATTTTAATTGCAATCAGTGAAACCACAAACCATCAAAAGGAAACCAGAACCAAACTGTAGCCACTGAATTTCTTTTTTATTCGACAAAATCTGAACCAGATGTGAGTTTGTTTTTAGGTTTGTGCAGGAATGAAAAAGGGGTCATGGGAAATCCAAAATGAGATATTCTGTTATAGTAAAAAAATATCTGAGACAAATCCCTGAAGTGCTGTGAAGTAGAGGCGAAGCTTTGGACTCCTTTTTGTTAAATGTCAGTTCCATAAAGAGGAATTTGATAAGCTAAGGGGAAGATAAGTTAACAGCCGAAAGGAGAGAAGATGAAAGTATAACTCGCATCAACTGAATTTTATACAAACTTATGCAAAGATATGTTTTAAAGTAAGACGTTGTTAACAAGAATCCAACAATAAGGAGCTGTTTTTAGTATTATTTAAAGTTCTAACACAAGAATAACTTCAAGTTTGGAGCAAAAAACTAGAAACAAAAGACCTGGAAGGGCACGGAAATGTGAAAGGCACAAAGACCGACAGTCAGTATATTAAAGTTCACTTTGAGTATCCTGTTTCGGTGGCCGGCTCTTTGCGGTCTGGTAAAAGCTTAAAAACAGAGCGGTGCTGAAAACAGACACCCAGCGTTTAGCTCACACCACGAAACCTGAGGCTTAATTGCCTTTCAATTAGGGGGACTAATAGAAGTTGGAAAGTGTGTGTGTGTTTTTGAGTGTGTGTGTGTGTGTGCGCGTGGTGAGGCAATTACAATAAGAGAACTGCAAAGCTTTCTCAGCATTCATGAAAATAGGTATTAATGAGAGGCTAGCAACTCTGACACACACAGACACAGACTCCCAGTTACTGCAAAGTAGGTCTCTGCTCTGTGTGTGTCTGTGTGAGGACTCTACGCCTCCGTGTAATGGCTGATGATTTCTATTAAGCCATTAGTAAAATTCAAGTACTAATTACCACCCACAAGACCAAGTCTGGTATTTTTACACACAAACACAGGTTCTCTACACCAGGCGTAGTCAACTAAATATGCCAAAGGTCCAAATCGGCATACATGACCTGGTCCTCGGTCTAGAGGGAGGGGGTGTGGTCAGTGTTCTGGACCATGCATATGCAGTCCCGTTCAGGGGTGCAGGTGCAGAGCAAGAAGCGAACCAGCAGTAGCTCCTTGGTAGAGCTTGCACGTCTCCCCAAACACGCTCCCTCCCTGGACCAAGAACCAGGTCCTGGATTTACTGCGTGGTTTGGATAGAACCAGCTCTGGGTCGGGATCCGGAATGTGGTCTACCTGTTAGTGACCTCTGCTCTACACCAAACCCATATTCTTCTTCCAACTCCAAATTCAAGTACTGATCTCACTATTCTGCAATTGTTAGACTATTTAGAGACACAAAATTGTGAGAAATATGTAAAAGTTTGATCAACGCCTTCAAATCACAGAATAATTAGGTTTGATTTGTTCTTTAAATCATGTCCACTGTTCAGTGACGCTGCATTTCATGGGGACAGTTATGACTATCAGGTAATATGCTACGTTCTGTGTGAAAAACATAAGTGAAAGACTAAAAGTTTGGATTATATCAAAAATGAGAAAAACAATAACTTTACTGTAAAACCAAATGAATTCACCACAACAACAAAATATCAATGCCTCTGTACAAATGACTAATTTCTGATTTCAACAGCATCCTGTGCAGAGACAATCAGTCTTTAAAATGAAACCAGCAGGTGCAGCATCTGCAATAGAAGAGAGAGAGAAATATCAAACGTGGAGCTGAATCAATCTGTGAACTCTCACCTCTACAGAGCTACTTGTTGAGACTTGTAACACTAAAAACCAGTGCACAGTTCTGACAGCAGGGAGACGAGGGCACAGCTTAGTCAGGTGATGGTACAAATGGAGGCAAGCTGGGAAAATGTAATTGCTGCAGCTCTAAATGTTGGTTCAGGTGATACATCTGACACACAACTGCAAACAAATTGTCATTCTTCTTGTTTCAATTTAGTCACAAAGAATTTTGTCTATCATCAACAACCTGATCACCAACCCATGCCAAAGATGTCTCACATTTTTTGCATTTTCTAACTTGCAGCAACGTTTAAATTGAGAAAGATTCCCGACACCCATGTCAACTCGGTGCATATTTTTACAAATGACTAAGAACTTCCTAATTTAGTTGCTGTTTTCAAACTTCCTGAAACACAAAGGCCTTGCAACTCAAGTGAGGAAATAGAAAACATTTGCAAATTTTTTTTTTGCTAGCCCAGTAAAGTCTTCATCCCTCAAGATTCATCCTATTGTCATTTATAACACATAGCATTGAAATATACTAGAAAATGTCATACAAATAAGGTATCTAATCACCTTAAAAGTGACTATTTTTCATTTTTGACATTGTCAGACATTTGACTCCGATAAAAAACTGATCAAACAAAGCCTTGTTGAGGATGCACAGCATGCCTGCACAAGAATTGTAATCACTGTTACACAGTAATAGATGCATGACACATGGGAAACCAAGCAGGGATGCTCTGGGAATAGATTTGGTGAGGATGAGCATTACCAAATCCTGTCACCTGTGATCCGTCAACGTAAAGGTAATGTGCTTAGTGTCATGGAGCTTTGAAGGCTTTCTGATGAAGAGAAATGTTAAGGGATCCGTTTGCACAGCAACGCTGATCTATTTCCACTCAGGGGACATCTCCCACCAGAAAACGTATGCCATTGTGTGCTGCTGAATGCATGTGAATGTGGGCAGTTTAGGTAGGGAGGAGTTAAACACTGTTTGCTTTCAGACAGCTTTTGGCTAAGAGTTCATTCATGTCAGAAACGTGTTTGTGATTTGAGAAAAAGAGCCGAGCGCTCGTTGCACGGGAACAGTTTCAGCTAGAGGCGAGATAATCCCGGAGTCTCCGTCGTCTATAGGAAATCGTTTCTTGTGTGAAAACATTTTTAGATGGTTTAGATTTTCAGACTATTAGAGGTTCCTGCAAGAATGAATCAAGTAGAAAACTGAGCCACAAAAGGAGGAAGCAAGGGAGATCAAGTTTTCAAGAAAAATACGATGCAGTGAAATGTTTTAGGTTATTAAATTATGCTCATTAAAAACATTCAGGAGACCACGTAGCGCTGATGCTGACTGCAAAAATATAATATTTGGGTTTACAAATCTACATAAGATTGCATGAAGAAATAAGTCGATCTAATCTTGTTAAAGTGAGTCTTGTTGGACTACAGCTTTCAGAATTGTCAAGAAAATGTTAGATTCAAGTCACAAATACAAGCAGAGGAAAATATTGATACCAGTGGCTCAACAAATAAGTTTGCTATGTTAATTTGTACCCTGCTAAATGAACGAGGCCAATAATGAAGATGACAAACACGCGCGCACATTTCTGCACCTAGCTAGCGCCTAATTAACCATTGTTCTGTTTGCAAAGTCTAATTCAAATACAGAACAGAATGAATCTGTTAAAAGAACTTTCTTCCATAAACAGAAATCACATTTACACATGTATTTCGAGAACTTTTATTTCTCTTAGTTTTGCACATTTTATTTCCCATTCCCAATTACTGAAAAAATCACACTAATTAGAATGAAAATAGTATGCAATTTGTGGTAAATTATGTGCAATCAGAAAACCTTTCCTGCTAATGAGACAGGGGTTACTTTTTAACATCATTTAGGGAACATTTTGTGTGCATTTTAACAAACTGTATTCTCTCCTTCTCTGAATTATTGTGACAGTGGTTCATCCAGCGTGACAGCTGCATAATTTCATGCCTCATGCATTAAAAAAAAAGGGAACAGATTGGTGGCAACACACAACCAGTGGATCCCTCGCAAAAAGCGTGATTATGGTCTTCGCATGGTTATTTAGGCACCGTCCTAATTCATCATCTGTTCAGTCAAAAACATTTTTCACACAAGTAAAATCTTGAAACAGGATGTTTTTTGAGGAACTTTTGCAACTAGAAAACAAGAGAGGAAATATGTTTTCGATGCCACTAATGGGGGTGAAAGCTTCAGCGGGGTGCGTCTCTCTGCTGTTCTTTATTTGGCCTTGGAATTCATAAAAGACGAGAGCTGAAAACAACATAACGACCAAACCAATCAGCTCGCACAAATGAGCAACCAAAAGACATTAAAACAGCTGAGACGCAGTTAAGCTTCAGGCGAGACAATACGTTTCCAATTAGGCTGCTGACCGCTGCTTATTGGCCATCACTTTCTCTGGAAATGCCCTCTTGATGGGCTTTCACTTTGTGACTGCGTCCTCATCACAAACAAAAAGATGAACTCCACATTAACAGTTAATTATAAAAGCTAATCTTTGCTACAGCAGACACAACTATTGGAAGATTTTACATTTAAGAAATGGGCTTTTTGTTGGGGAAAAACTCCTCCCATGTGCATGTTTTTGGCTTGAATAGATATTTTCTGACCCCTAATTAACAGTTTAATTATTTCTCTGTATTTTTCGCTTTCACGTTCTTTTTTCATCTTTTTTCCTTAAGTTTCCCCCCCCCCTCTCTATGTTTTCCATCTCCCTCTTCTGTCACAGTCCAGCAGGATCCAACATTGCAAATTATAGCTTTGCAATACTGGGTTGGACTGACACTGTAATTACTGCAAAAGACTTTAAGAATATACTTCGGAATAGAAAATGAACATGGATAATTACGCGGTGCTCAAGAACATTATAGGTTTTGTTTCATTTTCATTCTTCCTCATAATTTTTAAAAAATTTCTCATCCCCCCCTTTTGCAGAAAAGACCTCCCAGTGGTATCACCTTTCTTTATGTGTGTAAAACATCTGCGAGACTCAAAGTCCACAATCGCATGGGGTTGACGGCACAAGAGATTATTGACTCTGTTAATCTAGGAGAGAAAAAAACACAAGGGTACATCAAGAAGTCAGCCAAAAAAAAAAGTTGCGCACAAAAAAATATATGTCTTGGAATATAGTCAGGAAAGGGGTGGAAACTGGAATTTGTGCTTTGGAAGAAAGTAAAATTCAAACTTTGTATGCATGTGTGTGTGTGTGTGTGTGTGTGGTTTGGCATTGTAGAACTTCGGAGGCGGGAGGAAAGAGAGGGAGAGAGAGAGAGAGACGAGGCAGGAAACGGTGGCGTCTGGAATTGATTTGAGGCTGAAGGGAAAATAGAATGCTTTGGATTCTCAAAGGCTTGAGAAGCAGGGATGGATGACCACAAAGAAATGAAGAAAGGTAGGACAGCAAAAAAAGAAGTGGCCACAAAATCACAAGGGGAAAAAAAAAAGAAAAATACGGGGGTAGGAAGCAAATATAAAGAGGTATTTAGACATCTGCACAAAAGTCTCTGAGCTCGTTTAAAAGTAAATAGCGGGGCCGTGCCATCTCTTGACTTCTGAAAACGCAAAACACACAAAGGATGCAGGTTTTGAAGACTTGGCAAAAAAAAAAAAAAAACCCTCTTGATTCTTATACTTCAGTCAATTTATTTTCCTTTGTGTCCGGCACAGCTTGGGGCACCAGTTTCACAGCAGAACCTGTCAATAAATGAAGCCATTTGCAAGAACGTAACTACAAAAAAATGGGTCACATTGTCATTGTTCCCTACAGATCTGCTACGGCAGCATCAAAACACAGACATGTAACCTTGATTTCAAGCAGGAACCGAGAAAAGAATGACCACAAAAAAAAAGAAAACAAGAATGAGTTAGGAAGAGGTGTTGAAAGATGGAGAGGAGGGAAGATGGAGTGAATAAACGAAAGGACCGCTGAACTGACACAAGTTTCTCCTGAAAGCCTGTTTCACGCTACAGCTGTGAAACTGTTTATTTTCTATCCGATTTCAGCAGCAGACAGCATCAGGATTTTCGTTCTGTCAGGGACTGTGATCCTATAGGTGATGGGAAGACTGCTTGACAGAATCCAAACCAAACAGTCCAAAAAAAAAGGAGTTTTAAAAAGATGAAGAGGTTTTCTGCAATTAGGCTATGAGCAAATCGAACACTTAAAATGAAAGTTTGCTTTTTACGCTCTCTGTTAGTGTGTTGAATGACTCTCATCTATACATAAAAATGTAGATCAATATCTGTCACATTGACTGATTCATAGCAGTTTTCATGTTTTCTAAGGATGTGATGGGCATCTCAAATGAGATTGACTCCAAAGTTTATCAGTTCATGAAGACTTTCATTCAAATCCATCCTGTGAGTAATGACATCTTTTGCTCTTAAAACCAATAATTTAAGAAAAATATCTCATGTGATGTGTAGAGCTCAAAGTATGTTATGCTTAATATCTGTGGATTTGGCTGAGTAAGGTCGATTGGCTATAGCATCAATCCTGAATTAGAATCAGTTGCAGATGTACAACTCTCTCATGGGCTCACTTATCTCTCTCTCTCTCTCTGTTGCACGAATGAAGACACGAGAGGTCATGGGTGTAGATTTAGCCTGGATAGAGGTGACGTGTCCCCACCAATACCCAGCGATCACTGAATTGTCCCCACCAGAAACACGATCCAAGGGTGCAGAAATAGCGCTGCATCCCCACCAATAATACGTGCAGCCCAGCAGAACGAGGTGCTGTGCAAGGACCTGTGTCCAGGTGAAGGAGGCATGTCTGGATCGACCTCACTCCAGGATGTACGCTAGTGGTCTGTGACTGAAGTCCGCGCTGAACCGCTCACGCCGACGGCACCTTCCCAAGGGTCTCGAAGTGGATCGGGCTGGACTGGCCATCGGGCATCTTCCCAGTAGGCCTATATGGTAACTTTGGGCCAAACCGGGATGGGCCAGTTGCAAACCGAGTTGTGCTTCCTGTTGCTAGCGGTGGGCCACACTCAGTATGTGGGGGATGGGGAGAGGGCTGCACCTCAGACACGCACCCTTCAATAGAATGGAGACCTCACGCTGCATCCTGGACCACGGAGCAGGTTGAGCATGGCGACCCGCAACAGGACGTGGAAATTACAACGAGCTGTGCACATCGGGCTGCTGATGCTCGACTGCTGTTGCATTCACTGACTCCAATCCAGGCTCAGATATACAAATTACTGTCTATTTCCTCACAGAAACACCATTGGTTCTTGATATTTTTCCGTCTGAGTGTAATTATTTATTTGACAGTGCCTGATAAAAGTGGTCCGCGGGCCGTATACGGCCCAGAGGCCGGAGGTTTCCCACCCCTGCTCTAATGTGCAGACAGAAGTTTATAAGGTCAAAAATGGACCCAGTCTATCTTAATCTGTAAGTTTGCACAGACATTGGTTATTTTTTTACTAATCTGTTGAATGTTCCAAACAGCACTGCCCTCATTCTCAATATTTTCTTTGTGTTCGCTCTGAGAACTCTAAGTCTGCACTCTGCAGAGGACCAGTGAATGTGCCATTAACCGATCAGCAGGAAACTCATTCATCTTATTAGCAGTGCTCGTTAAAGCGAACGCAGCAGTGATGAGTGCCGTAGTGTGTTATTGGCCCGGCGCAACAGTTACGCGGCTGCCAAACCGCCACAGATGGAGAACAAAGAGGCAGGCTAAAAAGAATTGATGCCGCTTTCAAGTCAAACATGTGACATTACGATGGAGCAGATAATGGATGACGGTGGAGGAAAAATGAAGAGATCAACTGAAATTGCCAAGCAGTGGGGAAAAAGAGGGAGAAAGAGAGCAAGAGAGAGGGATTTGTGTCCATCTACGGTTAGCCATGTGCATTCATGCTTTAGTGAGCTCAGAGTCTGTTCCAGCATGATGAATAGGGACTAGAGATATTAAAATATGAGACAGGAAAAGAGAGAGAGCGATATCAAAGGGAAGCTGAGAGGATAGGAGGTGGAAATCCTCTTTTTTCTATTCTTCCCCAAAGAGAAATGAGAAACTTAATCCTCAGGGCTTACATTTGTTTCCCCCCCCTCTCTATCTCCCTGTATTTTAGTATTTCGGCTCTCTGATGCTCCCTCCGCTCCACCCGATCTTTGCATTTCCTCACGCTCTGCTTAAATTTTCCAGCTCTGAGTGCTGCTGTCCATTATCCACATTTGTACCTCCTCTTTCTGCCCTCTGCATCCTCTTCTCAGCCAACTCCCTCCCGTCCCAGAATCCCTCTTCTCTTCATCCCACGCTTCTCCCTCCATCCTACTTACTCCTTGCAGGGTTTATGATGCAGAGTTATCTCACCGCAAACACATTTATCAGCTGATTCTGACGCTTCCTGTTCTTTTTGCTCGGTGGGTTTTCTGTGCTGTGTGATGATACCTATATCATATTTACATTTGATGTGGAGCAGACTGGAAGGGGTTCACTGACAGAAGAGATACAGGAACTGAAAAGGCGGAAACTTGCAAATTCAAGGGGCAGCAATGCAGATAAGAGCCAAACGCAAAAATCCTACTTGTGCGTTTGTTACAATCGAATTCATTTCTCATTGATCGTCCATATAATAACACATTTTTGTAGTATCGTAGTTTATTTGATGTCTAATTCCTGTGTAAATCCAGTGCAGGTGGCTCAGCGGCGGCGGGCTCGGCTGATCACGCCGAGGCTCTAATCTCATATTAGAGGACAGCTTCATTTCATGCATCCTCTGAGCAGCTAAAAGCAATTTCCCCCTCATTCAGAAATGCCATTTTATCCCGATAGTGGATCATTGAAGCTTTTAAATTAAATATTTGTCATCTGATCTCATCTTTCAGCATTCCCAAAGTGCAGCTGATTACATCACACATGTTGCTACGACATCAAAATCGTTTTTGTTGTTTTGGTATATCAGGTTGCAGCAGAGAAACAAGACGTTGTGGGTTTTAGAAAACAAACTCTGACATATAGCTCTTTAATTTGACCAACACAGACCTACAAGGCTGGTATGGGTTAATATTCCTCAGACTTTTAACCATCGAGGCAACTAAAATGATAATCAAGCTGTAGCTTTTGCCAAATTTATCTTCTTTTAGGTTTTCATCTCGTGAGAAATGCAATTTTAACCATTACTGCAGCAGTTGACTGATGAGAATAAATTCCAGACATGTTTGTGTGGAGAAGAACGGAGTCTTTGGACTCACATTTTCCAGATGATTTTTTATTGATGAGAGCTTTTTGTATCGAGCTCCCAATCAGTCAGTCTGCTGGATGATCAATACTGCTGGAGTGTGTAAAAAAAACCCCTGTGTGTGTTTGTGTAGATCCCCGAGGAGAAGAGAAATCTTTCCCCTAATTCCTGCTCCTTATCTGTCCTCCCAGACACCCATCAGTGTCACATTCTTCAAGATATATGAGCCTGATTGTTAATGAGTTTTAACAGCTTTTTGCTACTTTACGTTCTGAAGGGCTTATCAGTGCAAATGTTGCACCTACTGCTGCTTTTAAAGGAAGATACTGACTTTACTGCATCGTTTTTTTTCCCACATTCACCGCTGGAAGTGTAGGGTTATTTTGTAGTGGTTTAAGGACATCATTTCTATTATTTCTAACAATAAACCACAGATTTGATTTCATAAAAAACATATGTAAAATCACTCATTTCAGGATCCTCTCGACCTTCCTTGATGTAATCACTGCTTCAACAAACGAATAATATCCAAGTTCTCGCTCTTTATCAACAATGAATTCTGTCTTGTTGAAAAGCAGATTTTTTTTTGTCACACACAAGTGGCCACACAATCAGCAATAATCAAGTTCCTCCAGAACTTGCAGCACTTGGAATAAATGCGCAAGTAATGAGGCACGAACACTAAGAAGAGCAATCATGACCCGATTAATGCACTTCTTGAGGCTCAAGTGTATTACGCACAGCAGATCAGATCATTAGATCAGAAAACAGGGTGTTTTTTTTTCAATCGGCTTTTTGATGTGTGGTGGTGTAAAACCTCTGGCGGAAGCATAACGCGGTTTCAGGGGAATTCTTTCCTCAATATCTAATTTTGTAATCATATACCACGGCTTTATGCTTCATGTGCAATGATGCCGTTGTAAGCGTTCCATTGCACTGTGGTTAATGCTTGTAAAATCAGACTGCAAGTTTAAAACGGACACGTGAGTCGAGCGTAAAATAGCACGTCGCTTTGAAATGGAATCTGGAGTTTGTGCAGCTCTCCTCCTCGAAAAGGTTTAATTCTACAAAGAGTTTGTTGCTCTGTGTCCGAACTGCCTGTGAGCCGAGATACAGCGTAATTACAAACCGTCATAAAAAATAAAACAAGTGGAGAGAGAGAGAGAGAGGGGATGGATGTAATGTTCTGCTGGATGTGCAGGGGGTAAATTGGTGAAATCCTTGCCCAGGGCCGACACACAAACACTCAGAACAATAAATTTGTCGCCTTCTTTCTGTAGCAATGGGTCCAAAGAGGAGGGCACTTATCTAGGAGAAAAGGAGGTAGAGATACATAATAAGTGTGTGGAAGAAAAGGGGTGGTATGGCCTGGGAATGGCTCAGATAAGCCCTTTTGTCTGTTTTCTAATTCTCCATCGCTGAGACACAGCCTAACACAGAATCTCTGTCGGTTTGTCTAAGTTATCACATTTACAGAGAAGGTCATCTGGATGAATGCTTCTTATTATAGGATGTATGCCTTTATCCCTTTATGGAGGTCACAGGGTCAAACATCCAGTCAGGGCTCAGCAAAGCTAAGCCTTTTTGAAATGAAGATTTATAATGTGTTACGAGCCGAATCAAGAAATGTCAGAGGAGACTTACTGCAACCACAAGGCCAAATAAACCAGAAGGATAACACAGAAAATACACACTGACCATGTGTTTATATGATCAGTCTCATGTAAATACTTTAGAGTCAACATTTAACCTTTACAAATCTGACTCCAGGAGTGTCACTTCAACTTTAACATGAATTTTTAAACAAGAAACTGATTTTATATTAATCTGAGTTTGTTGGAGTTGTAGGTAAAAATAGAATATCTCCAGTAAGGGAATCCTGATTGATATTAAAATGAATCTCTTGGTTGCATTTTCCTCTTGGACTGATGTTTAATTAGAAACAGGCACTGGGACAACTAGTTTTTAAAAAATTCAGTGTTTTTCTTAAGGTTACTCTGGGTTAACATGTCCTACAACAGTAAAATTACAAACTGAACATCATGTTATAACAACTCATCTTTAGCTAGATGTAAGGCATATGATGTTGCAAATGAACTGCATTATTTTTGGTTGCAATTTAGAAACAAAATGTCTCAATTCTGTCTCAGTCGGTTTGCATTTTACCTTCATTCTGTTCATAATTTGGTTGCCAAACCCTCTCAAAGTTCTCAAAACTCATGAAAACTAAAATAGACGTAATTTGTGATCTTATCTGTCAGAACTCCTCATCATCACAGTCCAACCGGAGTTCTGAGATCCACAGATCAAATATTGGACTTTCTCAGATCAAAGTTCAGAACCATAACTTATAGTGCTTTTTTCAATAAAGACCTGATGGCAGAGTCTGCCTCTGCAGCTGGGAGCTGCTCAAACCATCAATCATTTTAAATCACTGTAGAATTTTTGCTCTGGTTTAGCAGGACATCTTGACTTGTATTTAATATTAAAATGATTTATACTTACCACAATCTAATCTACAGCACTAAAATGTGTTTTTAAAAAGTAAAAAAGATGCAAACACACGTGACTATTTTGAGAAAACGTGTCTCTCAAATTCTGAACAAGTTCACAAAAACTCTTCACAAAAAATTCCACGAACAAGGCGTCGATGCTCAGTGACTCAAGTGAAAATTTAAAACCCGCACAAAGGTTTCTGGACATTTTGGAAACTTTGTCATGAAAACATGAATTATGAAACCTTTTTTTTTTCTCAAACATTCTTAAACATAAAAATGACATTTTGTACTGCTTTTTACTTTAAATATGTACTTTTTAAGAGTTTTCACTGGTGTCGACAACTTTTGATTGAGCCACGTATTTAACAAACAGCAGTGAAATAAATGTATTATAATATTTAATCTTTGTCATCAACTGTTGTGATCACTATGCATGAAATGAGTGCATTTCAGTGCCAGTAGTTTTGGATTCAGCATCAATATGTGAGCAGTACTCATTCACTCTGCCAGCTTTTTATTTCTCTCAAGGACTTTTTGCGGTTGGTTCAGTTTTTTTCAGGGTTACTGAAAAAGTTGTGGGTTTGCTTGAAATAATAAAAAATATATATCAGATTTGAGAATTGGTCCAACATACAGTAGAAGTTTATTAACTTCTGGTGTTAATTCAAGTCTTTATGCAGAATGTCTTTATATTCAACCATTACAGCTCTTGCTTAAAGAAAACGGAACTATTTCACTAATTTTACTGTCCTGCTTGGACAAACTGTATTGATCTTCCTCCTGATTAGCCTGTTTGACGGGTTTGTTATTGTTGTCATTGTCTGACCTACTGTATTCGTCTCTTTGCAGACATTTGTCTTGTTCCAGTTTCCAACCTGCAGGTGAACGATTAGACTGCAGCTCTGAGATCAGCTCGTCAGCCTGCCAGTCACTGATAAGCACGCTGAGGATCGATTAGATCGGCCCTTTAATACATTCAGCTCTTTTTTAAAGATCACATGACTAGAAAACAGCTTAAAAATGTGAGGTGCCTGAATGTGTGATTTTGGAAACATGAGCCCAAAGGCTAAATGCATTGTAAACTATATTTTCTGGCGTGAAAAAAGTATTAAATATTCATTTTTACAAATACCGCTTAACAATCTGCTCCAGGCAAATACAAAGCTAAACGCTTGTGAACATTTTTCTTTTTTCTATTAGAGGATGTAGATCATTATCATCAGAAACTGAGGCAAAAACTAGATTATTGGGGGAAAAGAACCAAAACAGACGATCGTGTCCACTGCATCCAAACCGCTCATTACTAAAAACAAACACAGATTATAAAAATCAATGGAGGAACAAACCTTTGGCTCATCGGTCTGATCCGACGGCGTTGGTTTTCTCTTCTGCACACTGATGCAAATCTGCCTGAAAAGAAACAAGATGTAGAGAGAAACCTGGTGTCAATCACATGTAAAAACATCATGTAATAAACAGGAAACCGCTCAGAAATATTTCATATTGTACGATTTAACTATGAATTATCTCTGTCTTCATGTTTACAAATACTTCATTAAAGGAAAATGAAAGTGAGTGAATATAGAATATATTTTCCTGAGAATGTAACTAAAAATAGACTTTTATGCTAATTTAAACATTAGTAACTTCACAAATAGTCCTTTTATGAACTCAACATAAAACATGAAGCTGTCAGACAAACAATTACATTAAAGAAGCACTGAATCCTGTGGAGATCTCAGCATTTCTAATGGAGATTCACATTTTACTGGCTCCAATCCAAATAACTTTTCTAAACGTATGCCTGAGTGGATGGAGCAAACCTTAAGATTGCATGATATATCCATTTGGTGTCATTTTATATTGATTTTCTTGCTCCAGTCTGAGTTGTTGACTTTTAGTACGATGTACAAGTACTACAAAGAACTTGTGCTTAGACTGTGGCATCCTTTTATCACATTTTTCTTTATAAAATAGTCAAAACTTTCTTTTTTTTAAGTGCAAATAGATCAATCATAAAAAAAAGGTAACCAGCCTATTTCACATAAAATACTAATAAGTAAACAGTCTGAAATTACTGTATTGAGACCAAAAAGTACTAGTCATTGTTATAGGAGTGCAACAGAAGTCACTGCCCTTATGTATCCATTACATTCCCAGATCACCTGGGGTGTTTTTGTGGGACTTGTCTCCATCAGCTCTACTGCTGTGGAGCCCTTTAGTGAGCTACTTAACCCAGACTGGTCTCAGTGGAGGGATTCTGGGAAATCATTGAGCGCTAACACTGTGTGTCAAATCAAAAAAGGGATTTTCACGAGCAATGAGCAATAAGGTTGTTTAGATGCATGTTTAAGGTTTATTTTTCTCCATATATGTGATGGCTGTAAAGTACTGTTTGAAGCGAATCAGCAAACAGAAAAAATGGTTCTAAATCAGTGGATTTTAAACATACTGATGTCAAATTTGATGAAAGTTCTTCACAACACATGCTACAAATGCAAGACCCTGCAATATTCCGGGAAATCATGCATAACATTAATTTTAAGATTTGATCAAATCAACCATTCCTCCATCATCCCTCTGCATAAGACTGTTTTAGTTCAGAACTAAGGCAGTGAGCGATATGCACTGCTTTTAGGAATTCTAGGCCTTTAATTTATGATGACGTAAATCTAAATATCAAAAGCTCTGACTTTACCTTCAACCCTACATTTTTACAATCTATTTATAAATGTACAGAGATGAATTACAGCTCAGAGTAGGGCTGGGCGATATAGCTTCAAGTCAGTATCACGATATGTTGAGGAGTTCACCTCGATAACGATAAATGGACGATAACTTCCCAATTCTCGCAAAAACAAAAGTTGATCACTAGATGGGACTGTGGCAGCATAATTCTGACTTAGAACCGGTTCCAACAGACCAATCCCATTGCAGTTGTACACCTCCAACTTTATCAATTCTTCATAACAATGCTCTTATTTCTGGTTTTCCTGAAACTTTGTGTCGCAGATGGAGCCGACATTGGGTCCGCATCCGAACTGCTGCAGCGTCTTCACAGATGAACGAGACGAACTCACAGTGAACACTGGATACCCCGCTCTGCTGTTTTCACAAAATTACACACAGAACTCTTTGAGATGACTCAGGGGGGTGAAGGCGCTGCACCAGTTCGGGTGTCAGTTCTGTCCGGAGTTGCAAATCGTCACGCCCTCTCCTCCGCTCGTGCAGTTCGTCCGACTGGAGCGGATTGACGGACAGAAACCGAGGTATTTCCATGTCGGACCAGTGAGAGTTCTCACATCTTTTCCTTTTTTTAAACACCGGACATCGTTATGGGCAAAATGACATCGGTAAGAGTTATAAAATTTGGTCATCTGTAAATGTTCCGTTCACCGCCCAGCCCCAGCTCAGAGGATACAAACTGCAGCAAAGTTCTTTACATTTTTGAACTTTACTACTATCAGATTTCTGCTCTGATCTAAAATATTTTCTTATTCGACAAAGTTTGAATTAATTTATTTCGAGTATCACTCAATCCACACTATCACTTTTTTTTGTCTTATGAAGTTTAAATAATGTGGTGTTATTAATTAAAAAGTGTCTTATATTTAATAAAAACTAGAATATATATTGTTTGAAACATAATAACGTGACAGCAGCAGTGCAGTCAAATTTCAGCATCATCAACACCATCAGAGAGCCACAAACACCATCATCAGCAGCAGAGCTTCATAACAAATCATCATTATTCAGTGTAAGTAATACGCCTCCAGCAAAACACCAGCCATTATCATCCTGTCGTTATTATCATGTAGCAGATGAACCTGTTTAACATGCACGGAGCGCCAGCTCCATTCAACTTGTTTAGGACGAAAAAAAAAACAATATTTTCCATCAAAGGATCTCGGGCAACGCACAGCAGCGCGTTTGTAACCAGGAAATGTTTTTAAAAAGCTCCGTAATATTAAATTACACCAATCACAACAGTTTGATCGCTGCTACGATTCAGCAGCTATTTGCCTGCTTTGTATGACGCCCGAGTTCACTCCACCCAGAAAACGACAGCTCGTTACGGGAGGGAAAATGGATCTGACTATGTTCTGGTGCTGCCTGAGACCGAGAGACAATACTGTCAATACATCAGAGATCGGCTTGTGTGGAAAGCATGAAAAAGGCTCATTGATTGGGAGAACACTTCCAACAATCTTCTGTGTACATCTTTCATCGCCCCTTCGAACGGAGTGATCATATTTTGTATTGATTTATTTTTTAATGGATTGCATTCATTTCTGAAGGAGGATTAAAAAGAAAACGTATTTCTTCTGCTGCGATTGACACGATAAGGACCTTCAAGAGTAATATTTTATTTCATGTATAACAATCAAGAGAAAGGTGCTTGAAAGATGTGATGATGAACGACTACAACCTGACTGCCCTGAATGTTTTGGCTGTAATGGATTCTCATTCAGCTCTGTGCCTCCAAACAGAACTGGGACCTGATTTTTGTTTTGTTTTATAATGCAAACTATTTCATATTTCTCTGACTTTATGAAATGCTTTTAAAATTCAGTTTTCTTTAACAACAAAATTTGGCAACAAACTCATAAATTGGCGCTGCAAATAACAAGATGGTTTATCTAAGAACAGAGATCATTTCTCAGTTTAGATGCCAATTACTGCAAAAAACAAATCTGTTTCCCCTCTTTTTGATCAGTGCACAAATAGAGCCAGCATGCACGTGTAAATATACAAAATCTGTGCACGCACACTTGTCATGTACAGATGCAAATAGGCCGGCTGAAATCTGGCCATTACTGTTGTGCCTGTCATTAGCTAAAAGGCCCGAAGCTGGAGTGAAACCAGAATAATTATTGTGATTATGGTCCTCTGTAGCTGAGCTCCATCCAAACACGTTATACTCTCTCAGATTAAAATCTGATGTTTCATGCTGTTTCTAAATAAAGACACTGGGATTTATTTCATGATAGCAGCCAACTGGAATCCTGGCAGTAAAGCTGGACGAGAGGGAAGTTTTATGCAGTCGTTCGGAGGCAAACGGCAATTTCTAATATTCTGCCTGGCCAGGAGATACTGTTTAAAGCTATTTTTTACTGTTTGGCTCCTCACACGTCGACTGCTTGGACTTTATGAGGTAATATAACAGATGACCTTTGCATGGAGAAATCTGGCTGCACTCAAAGGGTCTGCAGTCATTCCTGACCTGAGTTTAAGAATCATGACGGTAACAATTTAGAGGTATGGCATTCCTTGAAAGAATGCATATCACAATGCAAGAATATACAAATAAAATCATGGTGTATTGAGAGGTGGGGGGTTATAGGTGTTTTAGACAAATCTTGAAAACAATGATAGGGTTGTGCCATATCCAGGGTGCGATTTGACAGGGGGATGGGGGAGATTTACACCCCCCTCTGCTTTTAATGTCCCCCCTTTGGTGGGTTTTCTTTCCCGCACAGGAAGGATAGGCTTCTATGCACTTCCCGTGGTCGGAGGTGCAGCAGCTATCCAGTCCAGGGGGAGGTGGCGTGCTAGGGTGCAGTGCAAGGTCCTCGGTACGGGGTGATGAGGTGCAATCCAGATGGAACCAGCACTGAGTCCCGATCATGCACAAGGAATCATAGAAAATAAGTGTTCCTTGTTTGCAGAAATAACTGCATGGTGGTGCAGTGGTTAGCACTGTTGCCTCGCAGCAAGAAGGTCGCAGGTTCAAATCCCGTGAAGTGCATGGAGTTGGATGTTCTCCCCGTGCATGCGTGGGTTTCCTCCGGGTATTCCGGTTTCCCCCACAGATCACAACATGCCCTATAGGTTAATAATTGTACGTCGCTTTCGATAAAAGCATCTCCCAAATAAATAAACATAAATGAACATAAATATCAATACTGTAACATCTCTTGAAATAAATCATTTGGGGCTACATTACCAACGTCTATGTGCTCTCACACAATCTTGCAGGATCACACGGGATCTGTTAGCACTCAGCTACCACCACTTCAATTTTAGATTAATATCAGTACAATTGTTTGAGTTGTAGCCATGTTTGTGTTTGCTAAACATAAATCAGTTATAGATGTACATCTAACGGTTACTTTCTGAGAGTTTCATTAGAATCCATTCAGCGGTTCATGAGATATTTTGCTAACTCGAACACATAGACACAGGCAAAAACCAGGAGAATGTTACTATTCCTGAATAGAAGATGACATCTCACTATTATTCAATAAAAGATGGAAGCGATCTACCGGTGATGTGGCGTCTGTAACGGCTACATTCACATTCGATTGTTGACGTTTTATTTTCATGCTAGATTTAAAGTAGGTTGTTGGTTTTATGTGAGAAGCCTGTCAGTGAGAGGTCATTATATATTCATGTGACTGTGTGTTTGTGGGCTGGTTGAAGTGCTATGTGAGTAAGAGACCGTGTCATAAAATAACCAGCTATCTAAATGAAAATCATCGACATGTGAGGGAAGTCATAAGTGAGCGTGTGCATACATAAGTGGCTCGGCCAAGCAGAAATGAATATGTAAAACCGTTTTTTTATTGTCTCTCCACCTTCTTCTCCTCCTCCCGTTGACTTCATTCATCATCTATCTCGTGGTCGACTCTTCATCCCTCCACTCCACCCTGTCAATCTGATGACTTCTGCTCGTTTCTCTCTGTCTCTCTAAGTCAACATGCCAACTGCGATATATTTCTCCTCTCTGTGACACACATCGCCGTTTTCTGTTTGTGTTAGTGTGTGTGTGCGTACAGTGAAGTGAGTGTGCGACTTTTCATCTGCATGTGTCATTGCATTGTTTTCATGTTGGGTTCTCATCAGCATCTGTTGTGTGGGCTTGTGTGCTCAAACTGCATCAAACGAAGAAGACACTTGTGTTTTATATGATTCATAGCATGAAGACAGATTCTTGCAGATGAAAATGGCACACGGTATGTTATGAGGTGCAGATTGTGAAGCAATACATTCAAATATTAACAGCTGTATTTGATCACATCTAGGCCTAATAAATATAAAAGTTTACCCTTAATACTTAGAATAAAATATACCGGTACATATATGACGTTAAACTGCATATTTAGGATGTGCAGGTAGAACCCAAACAGGAACATTGATAAATGATTTATGGTTGAACTGAATCTCAAAAATCTGACCATCAAAAGAACTATGAGATATAGTAAACTAGTTCTACTCTGCAGACTTTGGTCTAGCCACGCTCCATTGAAACCGCAGCAGCCCACTGATTGGTCCGGTCAGTCTCGTACTGGGCAAATCACAGCGCTCTAATGGTTTGGTGGGTGGGATTAGCTGATGACGGCAGAGCTTTGACTTTGAAATTAAACAACATGGCATCAGCTCAGGAACCGTGTTTGTTTGAAACGGCTTTGTCATCAACTTTGGACGATTTAGATTTGGGCTTTTCTTTAAGACGTGAACAGATAAAGGAACTTAAGTCTTTTATTTTGAAAAATGATTTTTTTGGCTGCTTTGCTGATGAGATACGGTAAAAGTTTAATTTACCAGCTGGCTCTGGTTGTTGCTAAATGTCTCTGGTAGGTCCTAGCAATATCCAATAGCATGTGAAGACAGTTTGATTGACAATCTTCGATCCCGCCCCTGTGAATGAGTCGTTTGAATCGTGCCTTGCCAGGCTAGCTATGAGATGTCATTTTGGGGATCTCTTGACCCTGCTCTTATTTTGGTGGTTTCTTCTCTTTTACGGCAGTCTGAAGCTGCATATTTAGTTTAAAACGACCACATTTATATTTATATTTTAGCTTTTTTTAAATTATTTGAATATATATTTAAATATAACAAAGTAATAAGAGTTGTTTTATTGTTATAAGGAGCTAAATATTGTAAAAAGCCACTGTTAATTATTTTTATTTACTACTTGGCATATAAGTGCTTTGACATTTAGCTGCCAGTTTAGGAGAGATGAAATATGTATTTAGAGCCAACAGGATGTAATGTGAAGTCTTTTCTCTGCTTTATCACAAAAAATATCTGCACCAGATGGTTAGAGGCAGCATTGGGTCTACACTAGGTTGCTAAAATGAGTATGAGAACAAAAATATGTTTGCATCAGAAATCTGCTTTTCCACCAGTTTGTGTTGCCCTACTTCATTTTTACACGCTCCACTGCAAATTAGGTTAAAGTAACCTTCCTCAAACAAGCGTTCCACTGCATTGTGTTTTCTTTCGGTAACAATATTAGAGGTTTTTTTCTCCCCTTATTTTATTTGCACAGTATTAAACACCAAACCAGGATGATGTTTTTTTTTAAATGAATACGGGCAATGCAAATGACTTGCAACTAGTGCTGATAAGAGCCGAGGGGGAGTAATAAAAGCCTCTTACCTTACAGTCAAGTGTGGAAATTTAAGAGTCCAGGAAGGATTTCATATCAGCACAACTGATTAAAAAACACGGCCAGGTTTCTGTAAATGAGCATTTTGGCCCTTTTTTTTGGGGTAAAAAACTCAATTTGTTGGCAGGAAATGATGTGAAAAAAACACCGAGCTCTGATTTAATGCAGCTATCAATATGTGCGTTTATGGTAATCAGCGGGATGTTCACATCTGTTTTATTTCAGCCAAACTCTTCAGAGGATTCCGTAATGTAAATATATTTTATCACATATTTGAGGGCTGCTCAACAGACGAGAAAGTGGGAATAAAAAGGTTTCGCATGCGCACGTGTTGTTCACATCAAACCCTCCTTTAAAAGGCATAAACATGTCTGCCTGTGACCTCGCACCTGCGCCTGCTGTTCTTTCATTCTGCAGATTTAGTAACACTGCTGAGATGAGCTTTTCAGTGTCTGCAGATCTCTACAACAGGTATGTGTGCATATACTGCAAATGAAGAGATCTAGAATAAATCTAGATCAAACATATTTTAAATGCATGATAGTAATAAATGCTTTTCAAAAGAAACAGGAATTATTTGCTTGCCACTGCTGATAAACCATGTGAATTGTTTATTTTCAGGCATAACCAGCCACAAAGATGTTTCAGAGGATTTTACAGAGAAACAGACTGCAGCTCCTTCAGTCTAGATCAAGTGCTGTGGGAGTAGCAGTACTGTGGGTGCAGTCCGTCTGAGCTTAAGGATAAAAAAAACATAACAGAGCGGCCAATCTGCTGTAAAATAACTGCCCGCCACTTGCACCTGCATCTCTTGTGCAGCATTTTATTTTAGACTCAGCAGTGAGTCAGTGAGGAGGCGAGAGGAAGCAGAGGAGGAGGAGGGGGAGGCAAGTCAGAAAAGGATGCTCGCCTGAAGATAAAAAAATATGAAAGGACTCATGCAACCAAAAATAAGTTAAAAGACTGTATATGAAAGGAGGCTCACTAGTTAAATACAGTGGGTGTTTATTTTATTTTATTTTAAAGACCGGCGCCGGATTTAGACGAGTCTCAGACATTTCTGACCCTTTACTCGGCTCATGCCAAAAATTACAACAACGTTCCAGAGTGATTCTAGAAGAGTGGGTGCAGACAGATTTTAAAAAGTGTGTTGTGGCCCAGAAAGTGGTACTGATTCTGCAGCTTACATACAGAGATATGAGCTGTGTTCTGCTGCATACTGGTGCATGGATAATACAGACACAGCTGGGATCCACCAGTCCCTGCCAACCAGTGTGTGTGTGTGTGTGTATGTGTGTGTGTGTGTGTGTGTGTGTGTGTGTGTGTGTGTGTGTGTGTGTGTGTGTGTTTACCAGCTGTGCCCATTATGCCGAACCTCAAAGCTGTCATCATATTCAGCTCAAGCTGACAGCATCAAGCCTCCGTTTGGCCACATGAAACACAGTCACTACATAACACCGGTGTTTTAAACTATTTTTCATAAGACTTAAAAGTCAGTAGCTGCATGGGAAATGTTTCAGGACAGTCCTCAAGGACCAGATCCACTAATTCGTGGGAGGAAGATAAGTGGTAATGTTCTCTCTTTTTTTGTGTGTGTGTGTGTCCTGTTGTCTGTTGGGAAACTATCTCATGAAGCACCGGATGGGTTTTTATTGAGACTCAAAATGTAATCATTATTCATTTCTTTACAATTCATAAACATTTGGAATCTACAAAATTAAAGATGGGCACAACTAACCGACCACAGGCAGCACAAAATAGCTACAACACACTACATTTGATAGATTTGTGTTTTAGTAGCTGAGAGTCATCCCCAACACATACAGTTCGACAACTTGTATAACATCTGAACTCTAAATGTTGGAGTCAACCCTGTTCGTTAGAAAAATATCTCATGAGATGGAGTTTAATAAAACTTTCAACAGTTTGGACACGCCTGTCGATAGGGCTGGGCGATACAGCAAAAATTTCATATCCCGATTTAGCTCATTTGATATCCCAATTATGATCTACATACATAGAACATCCCCTTGTGAATCTCCGCCTCCACTTTGGCCCGACATGCATCATAAATCTGGTAACGTGTTTTCGGCGGGGCATTTCGTCTCTCGGATTGTTTGCACCAACTCACCAAACTCACGTTTCTCGACCGCATCGATTGGAACCATAACTTTGCAGATGTGCTTGTCAACCACAGCAGTAATCTCCTTCCATCTGCGGGAGCTAGGGCTATATGGTAAAACGTCTGCATCTGGAGTTTATCATGAGCGCTTACGCCAACACTCAACGCTGCTTTTGTAGCTTTTGCTCATTGACTGTCTCTGTTTTCTTTGTTGTGGTTTTTGCGCAGGTGATAAATCAATTTGTTGTTGGAGTCCGTTGTAGGGACCCGGCAAACTTTACAAACAACTTTTTATATCTAAATCACATCCCATGTGACCAAAGTCGTCCCTCTTTTAGGTGCAAGTTCTTCGGTTTGGGTTATGGTCATCTTGTTGACCTTGGTCTAAAACGCTACCGTCTTCCTCCATGTTTGTTTATATTTTGCAGCATGCATGGGCATGCCGTAAAGGTGCATTTTGATGTAAAAATAATGCCGTAAAACCCCTGACTGACATTTTCTATCATCTGAATTAAATATTTCGTCATCTCGCCCAGCCCTACCTGTCGATATTTCAACTGAGTAGCTGTGTCCAGACTTTGGACTAGTCCTGTACATCTACAAAAGAAGAAATCTTGGAGTCAACCAAATAAATACAACTCCCTCAAATTCAGTTATCAGGCTAAACTTTGGTGTCATTCACAACACGTACCCCATGTGCTAACAGACCACATGAGATCATTTGTAGCTTTTCTTTTTGGACCGAAACCATTAAACAACATAAAATGATCCCAGATTAAAACTCTAGCATGAAGAGCGGTGAGACGATATGCATTCACTCAAGGCAGTCTAGTCCTTTAAGTTAAACTGAGGATATGATTGACATTCAAAGGCTGGAAACTGACAGTCATCAACCGAGTCTTGATGTTCTCTATTTTTAGCTCATGAATATGAATATAAGAGTAGCATACACTACATATTTAAGGCCTCCTTTCTGACATGCTGTAATTACTATGTACAATCAGCTAATCACTTCCACCCAGATTGTGCTCGCTCTTCTCCATCAGTTCTTTCTTCGAACTCTAGCCTGCATCTTTTTGATGTCGCAGCCAGAAAAAAGGATCAAAACATGTTTTTACAGCTCTGCTGTGTTTTTGAAATTATTGCATTGGTAAAGTGTTGTTTATGCCCCAAAAATGGCAGATTTTTTGTTTTGATACAGCAAATGTTTGCTACTGACCCACACTTTCTTTCTCCTGAATCATTTGCAAAATGTTGCAGATTCTGCAATTGACTTTCCTAATAATAATAATTCTGAGATTCATGGCTTGAAGCCGCTATTTATTTACTACCACCATTGCCTGGGTTCATATAAAAACAGACTGTCATTGTCTTGCCCACTAATTAGCGAGTCTAGTCAGAGCGCTGGATGCCTACACGCTCAGCGCGCCTCCTCAGAGAGTCAGTCCTGTGAATCACCGCATTCAAATGCTCTCGTGGCAAAAGAGCAAAAATGATTGAAAACCAAAAAGAGGAAATTCATGAGGCTGGATGAGCGATGATAAATGTATTAGCACCAGATGACATTTCCATCACCACCTCATCGATCACCTCAGGGACATTTTAAATGTGTGTGTGTGTGTGTGTGTGTGTGTGTGTGTGTGTGTGTGTGTGTGTGTGTGTGTGTGTGTGTGTGTGTGTGTGTGTGTGTGTGTGTGTGTGTGTGTGTGTGTGTGTGTGGCATATGCAGAATCTGACAGATGAAAGGAAGCTCCCACACCTCAACACAGAATGACAAATGCATGCAAGAGGAAGACCTGAAAGATCTGCATATACGTGCACACACACAAACATGCTAAACTAGGAGTTTTTTTAAAAGCATTCCATTTCTGTTAAATACTAAATCTGCACTGATCACACCAACAGTAAAGATCCACATGTTTCCCCACACAACAATAACACTGATCTTAGCAAACGCAGCTGAATGCAGTCATAAGTACCTCCTGTTTGCATAATTCTCTCATGTGTGAAAATAACTGACAGAGAGAGGTGACACTTTCCCTTCATATGCTGAATGATCTGCACTCTAAGATCAGAGCACCTTTCTGATAAATAACCTGAACTCCGGAAACAAGGTGCGAATGTCTCGGTAAATCTGGCCCTTGCTCTCTGCTCCGCTCCGGCCTTTCTTTTCTTGCACTGGTCTGTCTCTTGGTATTCAGCAGCCGCTCTCCTGCAGCTCAGAGTCTCTTATCTAAATCTCCATTCAGACAGCGAAAGAGACAGAGCTGGGGAGAGAGGGTGAGAGATAGATAATGCAGGTCACTCTCCAATGACAACTCTAAAAGGCAACTGGGGAGAGAAGAGAAAAGGAGAGCAATGGTGAGGAAGAGAGGAGAGCTGCTGAAAAACGTTATATGGATTTCTGTTCCGTCCACAGACTTCATAAGTAGCTTGCTATGAACATTACTGTACATCTGGTGGGGATTTTTTTAGGCTCACGAAGACTTAGCTGTTTATTTTAGGAGGTGCTGAAAGCCTGTGGCATTGATAAATCAGCCAGAACGTTCCACCATATGCTTAAATAATGGGAAGTTAAGCTGAGCAACAATGACTTAGAGTCACACTCATTAATGCAAAAGAGAATTTTTAACCTTATCATATTTTGCCATTTGGATGAGGAAAAAAAAAGAGTCCCATCAATTCAAGTACATTTCATGTGCTGACTGTTATTTCAGTCCTGCAAGGCTCAAAACAAAAGATGACTACTGTTAATGGCATTAAAAAAATAAAGCTGTACGGTTGTTTTAACTATTATCTACACAGAGAAATGTGTGTTCTGAGTGTCAGCTGACCAAAAAAGCAGAAACAACCCGTCTTTTTGCAATTTTGATTCTGCTAGCAACAATAAGTAAAATTAAAGGCATACTATGCACATTTGGCTTGTTTTAGCACCCCCTAGTGTCCATTTTAAATCACTTTTGTAAAAACGTTAGCATTGTCTTTGCTCAGAAACTCCTAAATCTAACAGTTTAAATGTCTCCTCAGCCTTCATTGCTTTCTACTGGAGCGGTTCATCACTCATTCAAAAAAATCAGTTGTGTTTAAGCAGGGAGGGATAGAAAAAAGCAGAAATCATGAGCTAAAAACACTCTGGCACTAGCACATCGGTTAGCCACATTGGGTTAGCCTAAACCTCGTGAGATACATGGCTTTATGAGACTTCAGGGCACCGGACTGGAGACTCAGAGGTTGCAAACGTGGTATTCTGATTTAAAAACATGAAATTTTTGTGTGCCTTTAAAGGCCTATTAGATGGTGTTGTAGATGTTTTGGTCAAATCTTGAAAATAATGTTATGTGTTGCAAATTTGTGTGTGATCTGTTAGCACTTAGTGTGTAGTGTGAATGACTAGCTACTACCATATAAGATTTTAGCAAAACATCTTAAAATTCGGTTGATTTTATTTACGTGTTGCTAATGCTAGTTAGCTATGACTGCCATTGGCGTGACTTCAAAAGTTTGAGGCATAGATCCAGTAACTGATTTCTAAGAATTTAACTAAAATCAGTCCAGTGGTTTATGAGATATTTTACTAAGAATGAAAAACCGTTGACCCAGTAACATTTTAAGCAAAGATCTCATGTGATCAGTTCAGTTTTGGAGTATTAGCTTTGGCGGCCATCTTGCATTTGATTGATTCCAAAGGTTTATCAGTTGCAGATGCACACCCAATGACTATATGGGAGTTTGATTAATATATTTCCAATTGTATCATGATACATTTTGCTAACACCACATGTAGCCTAACACACACAGACAGGCTTTCGGCAGCAAGAGATAAATATAATCCAGTATCCAAGAAGACAGGTTGCCACAGACCTTTGACTACAGTTTTAAAAAACGCATGGTGTCATAACGTTAAATATTATATGACAAGAAATGTGAAGCTTCAAAGTCATTCTGCCCTTTAAAACCAGTTTTGGGTTTAATTTACTGAACTTTTATCTCCCGGACACACACCCTCTTTTTACTGCTGATAATACTGAGAGCATACACATGTATTTACATATCATATTGGATTAGGTTTTCATAATCTTCTATCCTCTAAGTCACTATTTAGTAGAAGAAGACAAGCTGATTCAAACTGATGTGTAAAGCTGAACTGAAATCAGATACACACTCAAACACACACACCTCTATTTTTGAGTTATGCTCAGTCCTAATCTGGAGACGGA
Source organism: Callopanchax toddi (assembly GCA_006937965.1). Classification (NCBI taxonomy): domain Eukaryota; kingdom Metazoa; phylum Chordata; class Actinopteri; order Cyprinodontiformes; family Nothobranchiidae; genus Callopanchax; species Callopanchax toddi. The sequence continues at coordinate 1,206,614 of SSNR01000154.1, forward strand.
GCAGAAATGAAAAAGGTCCATTAAATACAAGGATGTTTGTTCTATCATTCAACCCCTCCCTGCTGCACAGCTGAGTCGAGTGACATTTACAGTCGCTCATTCATCTCTCTCGATTACTCTCAATCTCCTCTCTACCTTTACCTGTCCCCTCCTCCAACATCCTCATCATCACCTCCCTCTCTTTCTCCTAACCCGAGGCTGGCAGTAAAACTCCAAACTAAATTGAATTTGGCATGTTCTCAGACTACTTTTGCAGCGATGTGAACGGAAGCCGTTTTTTTTCATTTTATTTACTGCAGATCTGTTCATACGATGATGTCTGTGCCACATGAAGCAGCTTGGAAGTTCCAGCGGGAGCTAGAGAGACGCGCCAGTTCTTCAAAGACAGAAATAAGCATGTCAGAATCAGAGTAATTAAATGACGGCGAGCCAAAAGCACAGAGCTACAGAGTTAGAAGAGGTCAACCGTGGTCACGCAAGACAGTTAAAGTCTAAAACAACAAACACTGGAAACAAATCCACCTCTTTAGACAAATTGATGACAGTTTGTCCTCATCAGCCTCTCGTCGTCTTTCTACAAACCGCTCTACAGAAGTCCTATAGGGCTGTCTATCGGAGAGCTGTAATGTAGAGTCGGTCCTGATCCATCTCTGTTGTGCGATCAGATCTAGTTGGCACTGTGATAGTGAGCTCTGCTTTCCAAGCTAAATGAATGTTAAAAGCCTATTGAGTTTCTCTGCATCGGCTGCAATAGCTCTGTCCTTATTCAGGTAATACGATGTGCTGCGTGTGATGTGTGTGTGTGTGTGTGAGGGGCCGGGGGCCCTTTGTGGGCCTGTAAATGTGTGTGTGTGTGAGAGAGAGCGAGAGCTTTTGAGCTGTTTGTAACATGATGCAGTCTTTTAATTTAGGAAAGGAGACACAGTCAGCAGGTAGAGGTTACGACCCCTGCTAGAGGACACACACACACACACACACACACATTACTGTAACCTGAAATTGATTTTAAGGTAAAGTAGAACAACATATGATGCTGCTACTGGAGGAGTTTGAGGCTGTTGTACTGCAGGTTTGCAAAGTGTGTTGGTGGTTTAGCTAATAATCAGATAATCTGTAAAGGTTGCCGGGGGTCACTATCCAGTTCCTGTAGAACCAAAGCAAGAACTGAATCTGCATCCTCGGTACTAAATCAAGCACCTTCCCAGCGTGGGTTGTCTGTGATCCTGCCTCGGTGCCACAGACAGGATCTCAAGACTTAGTCCTCCAAATCTGAAGCCAACATCCTGGATGCAAGCAGCTGATATGATGAGCATCCTCTGTAGGGTGACTGGACTCCACATTAGAGATTAGCTGAGGAGCTCAGACCTGCTTCTCCTCCTCATCAAAATAAGTCAGCTGGAGTGGGCATAAGAGGTTTTCTAGGCACATTCTCCAGAACTTTTCGGAGGGATTAAATGTCCACTTTGGCCTGGAAATGCCTTGGGATCCCAAAGGAGTTGCTGGAGGATGTGCAGGGATCAGGAATGTCTGGTTTCATCTCAGGACGACTGGATAAAAATGAACGAATGGATGGATCACACCAAGCCACTTTTTAAAAACTTGATGTAAAATACACCTCATACCCTCGTCAATGATTATAACGACACCCATCAATAAGGAAGCATTAATTGTAGTGCAAGCAATTTTGGTTAAACAAATAACTGACTCAAAATATGAAGTTAAAGACCTGCACCGATAGATATTGGTGTCTGAATCAACCATTTTTTTCTCTTTTTTTTACTCCTAAGGATCTCTGAGGAGCTGAGTGAGGTTTTGCATTAAAGTAGTTTAAACGGCCACTCAGAAACAGTCCTCATCTTGGCAGTAATGACTAGGAAAATCACTCGATGAGAGCTGAGCAGCAGCAGTAACTGGATCAATGAGGAGACTGCAGTAAGAAAATAGGGGTCGTCGTAATCAATTAGTCTCTTAACTGCTGAGAGAATGATAAAATGTCAGCTGGTGGAGAAACCTTGTCACTGCTAGTGCCAATGCTCCTGTCATGTCTACTCTTTTAGCTTGTAATATATTCAACTTAATGCTTTTTATTGTAAAACTGCAGCAGCAAAACAATTCAAGCTTCTATACTTAGATCGAGGTTTTGGGTGCAAACCCCTCTTAATTTAGTGGTTTTAAACAGCCTCCATGCTAAACTTTCTCATTGTTTTCTGCTGTCTGATGTTTATCTACCTGTTAATGAAGCATAACATTAAAAGGTACCTCGAGCTGTCTGCATGTGGTGACACAGCAGGTGCAAGGCGGGAAGCAGAATTTAAATAAAAACCTCCTGCCCTGACAGTCACATCTTCAGAGCTAAAACACAGGAAATAATTTCATGTCCTAAATCTCCCCCCTGACTCAAATCAGTGTTTTATCACCTCTCTTCTTCTTTACACTCTTTTTTTTATATAATCTCATCATTCCATGTGTCCTGCGCCAAACTAACCTGAACAGAGGATTTAATGTCAACAGCAATCACACACACACACACACACACACACTAACGTGCCTGCACTCAAACACTCGGTCAGCACTATAAATGGTTTATGTCACAATCTTTGTCAAGCACCCCTTCGCACCCACCCATCACAACCTCTCACAAACACACACTCACAAATACACACACACACACACACACACACACACACTCCCTCAAGCATCAGCGATGGAATTGAAAAGCCACTTCAGAAAAATAATAGAGCAGTGGCAGCCCTGCAGCATGCATGTTGGTGTGTGTTTCTGTGTGTGGGTGTATGTTTCTAAGGGTTTTTTCTTTCAATAGGTGTGAGAAAATGTGCAATGCTGCAGTCTTTCAGGAACCGTGTGGGAATGGATTGCTGAATGGCTTTGGTCAAAGAGATTTGATCTATTTCCTCAGACCTGTTGAAGAACGTGTCGGTTTTGGTGTGAAGAAAGGAAATGTCAATGGACTAATGGATTGATGCACACCAAGTAGAATATTACATGTAAATAATCATAAATAAGAGAAAAGATTAGCTGATAGAATTATAATGAATTGGACTTTTTCTAAACAGATTTTGTATTAAGTTATATAAATATTTGATTGGAAGGAAGACTAAAAATTTATTGGATCAAATTAGGTCATAAAAATGGAATGTCATGGAGTACAATTTGACTGAAGTGTCATAAACAGCAAATATGATTTGAATTAAGCTGAAAGATTTGGTTGTGTTGCTTGAGGCGTAAATTTGCTTTTGACATGGATGGGGACCAGGAAAGACACGCCCCCTCCCTCTGGACTGAGCTTTACCAGGTTGTGGCGGTCTCCGGTCCTGATCCAGACCCAGGGCAGGAACCGTCGGCGAGACTTCTGTCCAGGGGGAGAAGGTGTGTCCTGGAGCATGGACTGCACTGTCCATCCTGAAGCAAAGGTCGATCCAGGCACGATCCCTTTCCCATGGACACAAGTTTGTGCACAACACCTCGGTCCGCTGGGCCACATGTATTATTAGTGGAGATTCATCACTATTTCTGCACCCTTGAATCGAGTTATTGGTGGGGACACGTCACCTAAGTCCATGCTAAATCTACACCCATGGCTTGTGGACACTTATCTGCTGACGGATAACCCCCTCTGCCCATAATTACTACTAGAGCTACCAGGGCTACATGCATACCCAGCAGAATCTGTCACAGATCCCCTCTAAACAGCCTCAGGGGAACCACACAGAGAGCCAGAGCGAAAGATAAAGAAAGACGACGGAGGACAGAGACGCTGGGTGTGTCCCAGGCTGAACCTAAGCACAGACAGGGGTTGCTGAGTGATTGAAAACCAGGACAAAACTCTCTTGGAGGTTAACAACCTGTTATATCAGTCAGATTTTTACACAGGCCATCTATTTTTAGTGTTCTATCAAACCAAATCCCAAAGGCGTGCTTGAGCTTTTGCTAGCCAGTTGTGACGCTTATATCTGGAGAAAACTCAGAGCTGAGCGTAACAGGCACTGGTGGTTTTATTAGCAAGCTGGCGGTGGATGTTTGATGCTCTTGGGTGCTTGATGGTTTGCATGGATCCACAACCTTTTGAAATGAAGCCCGTCTAGGAATCGACAGAGATATCGTGCTGGAGGTTGATTAAAGACATGACCAGAGGTCAAACCAATTTCACCGAGGTTCAGAGCGTTTTCACCTCATCACATGCTTGGACATTTTCCAGATATAGAGATAAAACAGGGCTTTGATTTATTTGTGTTTATTTGGCTAATTTGAATTGGAAGCTTAATTCAGGAGACGCTGGAAAGCTTCACAAGTTCTGAGAGGCTAAAGAAGATAAATGCTTTGTGGGACTTTGGCTCTCCCTTGTGTTTTGTGGCCCAAACTTGTATTTTTTCTATCTCGCTCCCATGAAACGCCTAATTCCTGTTCTGCAGCTATAAATGTAAATGAACCTGCTCGCTTATTTTTAGAAGTGAGCCAGAGGAAAGGTTTCAGAGCAGCTTTTTGTTTTGAGGCTGTGCTATCCACCATTCATTCCATTTTTACCATTACAAACTATTTCCTGGGAAAACCAACTGTCTCCAAACCCGCCCTAAAACCTACATATCTCAAGAAGAAGTCTGAAAAACTGCGCTGGCGTTTAGTTTCCCTCCACTTTAATCAATCCAGCAGGAAGACAGCTTGCTGGCGCGAACGACCTGAAGGTTGTAGCCTGTGTTCAGACTTAAAGGTTAGTCGTGTTTATTTGTTACAGAAAAGAAAACAAGAATCATTTCATCTAATTTACCCACTTTTCTGTTTGTTGTTGTCAGCCAGCAGTACAGTTCAGAATGACTCCAGAGAGACTTCATCAGGCTTCAACACAACAATGCACCAAAGTAATGTTACACTAATATTCTACCATGCTGTTTTCTGGCCTTGCGGTGATGAATAAATGGAACTCATACCTGAAATTTTGTTTGCAATTACGACGCAAAATGGAGAGAGGAATGTTGCATGGAAAAGAGATAGAAACTGATTGGCTCTTTCAAGGATGCAGATATTGGATTCATTTTGACAGATCTCTGGGGTCTATAGCTGCAACACAGACAACTCTATATTTTCTCCAGCCTGCAGGATATCAACATGTTGAAAAAGCAGACCTGTGTCACATCTGACGGTCACAGATTGTAGACACAACGATAAAGCATTGTTAGCTCTCTCTCTTTAGATTCAAAATCCAAGAGTTTTATTTGTCACATACCAGATGCACGAGTACATCTTGTAGTGAAATGTGTCCCTGATCCAACTGACTGTGTAATAACATAGTTAAGATGAGTAGCAGGATAGCTAGCTAGCTAGATCTTATCTTTAGGGGCTAGCTAGTTCGCTAACTTTGACACTAATGTGAACATGTCTAATAAAAACTGCCATTTAAATTTGTTTGTGATTATTTCACTGTTAGTCTGGGACATTTTATAACTTATTACTTGCTTATCAAAGTAAATAAAAGACAAACACTCACTAAGCCTTAGATTCAATCCCCAAATGGGACATTTGCTTCAACATTTTTTGAAATATTGTATGTCATTGAAGGATATCTGGGTTTATTTGACATATTTTTTGTTTAGAGCATTGTAAATAATGTTCTTAACAGTTTTTTATTTGGAGAAATACAGCTTATACGTATTAAACATTAAATGGCCATGTCCTGCCCCTTTTGTGTTTCCTCCCCCTGTGTCCTGCACTAATCCTCCACAGGTACGTCTCGTCTCCCTGATCACCTCCCTCCCTATATATGCTGTTTAGTTCAGTCACTCCCTGTCGGTTCCTCATGTTGTATCCCTGGTCTTGTTTGTCCTGTGTCTGTTTTTTGGTTTCACCCCACCTGTCCCTGCCTCCATCCTCCTGCACTTGGGTCCTGCATTTACCCCAACCCTGACATAAATGGTCATTTGCAAGCATAAAAATCACTGAAGCAAAATCATCTGGGGCAACCGGGGGTCAAGCCCAGCAGGAATTTCTCAATATTTTTACTGAAATGACCACATAATGTGAAGTTAATGTCAACACAAAGGTTTATTAAAAAAGACAGCATGAACTACAATGTAATTTTGGCAATTAGAGCTTTTTTTAAGAGCAGCATACACTTTAATCTTCTGATGAGATCATCAGTCCTGAAGAATTTAAACTCTATTTCTCTAAACAGACGTAATTCAGGAAGCTTTTAAAAACGAGATAGGATAAATATTTATCATGTACACAGAAAAATACTTTAAAGACTGAATATTTCTTTAAATCTAAGTGATTTTGGTATACTCTCACCAGCGCGGCTCATATTCCTGTGACTGATAGAACTAAAGCAAAGCGGGACAAATCGTCCTCCTCCATTCAAGGAAATGCTCGTTTTTGATGTGTAACACACTAGCTGAGCATCTCAATAGGCACAGCAGACTATTCTCACTCAGACAAACGCTTCAGTGTTTTCTAATGTATCAGAGGGCGCGGCGTCTGGATTCTCCTGCTGCCGAGAGTGTTAAAGCTGTGGGTCAAAAGTTTGAATGACAGAAGGATCGGTGCAGGACGCCATCAGGAACAAACACCAGACATGAAAAGACCATGAAAGGAGTGATCATTTACATCACAGCCAACTCATTTGTTAGCTGTTTGTGTGTGTGTGTGTGCGTGCGGTGGTTTATTCTCTAAACCTCCTACTGGGTGTCCCCGTGGCTCCAGCACACACACACCATTAAAACGAGTGTCCCTTTAACTGCAGCCGACTGTGATGCAAATGAGGGATGTTTCTCTCCCTCCTGTTTCACACAAAACACTTTACTGCTCTACAGCTTTGTCTCTGCCCTCCACTAAAATGTAACACTAAGACATTTTTACAGACCTCTGTTTCCGTAGCGATAGCCTCACCTCCTCCAGGACCACCCAGACTGTACCTTCACTGATTAAATCAATGCCAGGATGCTCTATCTTTAAACTTTTTTTATGTGTTTAACTCTAACTGTAGACATATATTAAAACGATGCAGCTGTGTCTGTGTCTGTGCTGAACGTTTGTACTTTTTGCACGACAGTGGATGACATTGTGACCTTCCTAAAGATAATAAAACGAAGATGAGCACTAAGCCTAAAGGCGGCATTTCTCATTTGATATCCAGGTGAGTCACTAAGATGGCAGAAGGTATTTGCAAATTTGTTTCAAATTTTAAACTTCTAAATATATTTTAAAAGTATCGCAGCATGTCCTTACTTTTAAAGCTATCTATTGATGATTTAAGATGCTTTAATCATCTTTAGAAACTTTCAATAAAAACACATATTGCTCCTAACAAAGAACATCGCCAAAAGGAAGAAGCTGGATTTGAGTCAGGCTGGATAAAAAGAGATGGAAAGAAGTCTGAAAAAAAGAGAGAAAATATGAAATATGAGTAAGAGTGGTGGGGACCAAAACCCAGACTTTGCTTAGCATGCACTACCAATCAGGAGTGCCAAAAATAGCTTGGTGAAGTGCCAAAACCACACAGAACCCCATGCAGGCTGAGGACCTGGGGGCCCCAGCCATGGAAAACTCATCAAATTAGAAGTCTGTGGAGGCCAAAGGGGAAGAAAGAGGAAGAAAAAGAAAGGAGGGAAAGAAAGAAGGCCATCAAAGTAGGTAGTTTGAGTGTGTGATTGCTGTCAGACTGGGTTTGTCTCTACAGGACTATTTGTAGCTTAGAAACTGAACTCAGAAACACACAGATGTCCTCGCTGCAGCCGCTCTTCCCCTCTCCTCCTCTCCTCCTCTTCGCCTCATTTCTTCTTTTTTTTATTAGTCATCTTCCTGTATTTTATTTACAGTGCACAGAATTTCTTTTTTTTTTTTCCTTATTCAGTTTCCATTTTGGGGTTTCTTTCTGCTCTACATTTAGTTTTTCCTTATTCAGCACCCAAATGGTTGGAAACTGCTGACTATGATTCGCTTCAGCTAAAAACTCTCCTGTAATTTTTTTCTTTTTACAGTAGGTATAAATTAAGACTCTCCCAGCTTCCGAGTGAAATTAACTTTCCACCCACAACTCCAGTCGTTCATTTTGGTCTTCATTCATTCTCGTCGGGTGAAAATCCTCCTAACTAATAAAGCGTTCAGCTCCCTCTCGTCTTTTCCCACCTGCGTCTCACCTAATGTGTTCTTATCTAAAAAGCTTTTATTTTTCAGCTCCACTGAATTGCTCTCATCTCTCTCCAGCATCTCTGACTCTAGCAACAGGATGCTGTTTGTAATCAAGGAATTTCAACATATTTTGGTGTTGATGTACACATTTCTTCAAATATGTTCGTTTCATCGAGTTCTTTCCCCATAAAATGTCTTAATTTGCATAAGTCGAAGCTACGGTGGAAGATTTATTCAGTTCAAGACAAGATGAAGGGATTTTTGGTGTATTGACAGATTGCGATTGAAGAATTGTCCACATTAATGCAACGCCAGTGACCTGAATTATACACCTCTGTTTGTCTAAGTCATGTTTCTGTCTGTCTGCTTATCTTCCTGCCGTCTGTCCTCTGTGTGTGCGTGTGTGTGCCTTCAGGCCTCAATCTTTTTATTGTTCTGGACAGATAAAGAGATTGGGTCTCGCAGGGAGAAAAAAAAAAGAGGTCTGCAAAATCACTCTCGCACACATTCAGAGCCACACACACAATCAGACAGTTCTTTGGATGAAAGGGTCATTGTGGTTGCACGGCCACAAATCCTGGCAGCACTCAACAGCTAAAACACACACACACACACACACACGCACACACTCACATGCACACACTCACATGCACACAAAATTCTTGTTGGACAAAACAGTTCTTGTCTTAAAACCTGAGAGCCTGACTTGCCTAAACACACAATGACACACACATTCTTATATCCATGACTTAAAAGGACCTGACTTTTACTAAACCCTACATTACTAAACAAAACTTCTAATTTCAAATATGTTTTTATAATAAGGTTTTATTCTTTTTTCACTGTTTTGTCTCTTTATCTGAAGATGCAAACAGATGTAGGTCCCTACAACAAGTGGAGGGACTCATAAAGGTGGATTGGCCTCATTTACAAATGTATGGCTTTGTGACTGACCCATCAGCACAACCCAATGAATAATTCAACTCCTCCTTAAGAGTTAAAACAAGCGGAAAATGTGCCTGTTAAGATCTCAAAGACCAGACAGAATACACGTTTAAACGGACGTGAAAGGGAAAAAAACATTAAAAGGAGGAAAATGGAGATGAAGAGTGAATTACTTAGAAAATAATATTATCTTTAAATCATACACACAAAATAATAACTTCTCTCTGAAAGTTATGGAACAAAATGCAACTGATGAAACAATCATTTATTTAGAACCACTTTACTATCAGACAACTTTTCTAAAATATACGTTTTTAAACTGTATTAATTGGTTTACCAAGCCCTTATGAAGCAATTGTTAGCATTTTATTAGTGGTTGGGGCTCTTTTTACATGAATGACTGCATCATTGCTGCGTGGCATGGATACGATCAGCCTGTGGATCTGCTGAGGTGTAATAGAAGACCAGGTCGCTATGGTAACAGCCTTCAGGTCATCTGCATTGTTGGGTTTAGTGTCTCTCATCTTCCTCCTCACAGTAATTGGTCCAACCAGGTGTACATAGAAATAAACATACTTTTCAGAAACTTGACATTCCTGTTTGTTTTAAAAAATCCTTTTTAAAATTGATTTAATGTAATTTGCTAATTTTCTGAGACACTGACTTTTGGGGTTTCATTATCTGTAAGCCATAATCATCATAATTACAAAAACAAAAGCTTGTAATGTGTCATGTCATGTCAAGTAAAGCATTCACATTTTTTAGATGTACCTGTGAAGAAATTATCCAGTATATACTGTATTTATATAATAATTTTGCCAAAATATATAATTTTTCCAAATTTTACAATTAGGCACCTGTAGTAACATGCTATCAACCAAACACTAGGTGGTAGTAATGAGCCAAGTCGTTTCTAAAACACTTTTCCGCATAGGTATGTTGGGATACTGTGCAGTTTTGCTTGTTTTGGCTCCCCCTGGTGTCCGTTTTAAATCACTGCAGTAAAAACGTTAGCACCATTGTTTTTGCTCAGAAACACCTAAATCTAACTGTTGAAATGTCTTCTCAGCCTTTATTGATTTCTCCATGAGCGGTTATTTACTCCTTCAAAGAAATCAGCTGTGTTCAAGCAGGGAGAGATGGAAAAAAAGCAGGAATCCTGAGCTAAAAACACTTTGGCACTAGCGTAACAGCTAGCCACATTGAGTTAGCCTAACCCTCGTGAGATACGTGGCTTTTTGAGACTTCAGGGCACCGGACCGGAGACTGAGATCGTGCAATCGTGGTATTCTGGATCTAAGCACCAGAAGTGACTTTTCATTAACCCTGTAAAGGGTCATATTAGCACAGACTGGCTCAAGGAAAAGATTTAAAAATATGAAAAAGTTGCAAAGTATGCCTTTACAATACAACACATGTCTCAATACCTCAAAATGAGTCTGCATTTCTGCCATTGTAGTTTTATTTTGAAAACATTAAGAAGTGGAAACTACAGCTAGGAGTGAGTTTTACCTTTCCTGTCAGGACACGTGCCTATCTACAGGACACCTTTAAATATTAAAGAACATACATTTCCATGACTAGCAGAATTAACATTGATATCTTAGCTGATAGTGCTGATAGTGCTTTCAGTTTGAGAAAACACTCCAACCCTTATTTAGTTTCTTTAAAAACATGAAACAGTACGGTCGTAGTCCAAAATTACAAAGCAGTAGCTAAGATTAAGTGCTGTTGGAAGGAACACAATGAATTAATGTCATGAACATGATGAATTAAATTAGAATTGCATTACTATGGCTTAGAATTTTGTTGTTGTTCTGTTTAATCATGGTGCTAACACTTTGTTGATATATTAATTAGCGCTGTAGTAAAGTGCAAAATGCATGTAAATTGGCATTAAGAAAAACACGAATATGTGTGTTTGTGTGTGTGTTGCAGTGCTGGAATCAAGAATTTAAATATTATTCTAGCTCGAATTGTTAATAGATGCTAACTGTTAACTATTTTCTTTTGTTGCTCGATTTTCATGACTGAGGGATGGATGGTGAATAGTTCAACGATGATATGTGGTAAATTATTAAAAAGACCCAATACAACAGAGTCACAATAGTCTTCTTTATGTTTAAAAATACTAAATCTCCAGGTAGTGAAAAAGTCAAAGTAAAAAATTATATATAGATAGTTCATATAAGAGTAAAACCTTGTAGGAACTGCGTTTTGTACATGATTTAAAAAGGCACTAATGAAGTTTGTCAGGGTGTTTCTATGAATAGCGACGGGTCATGAAGAGCAATGTTTTCCCGTGTCAAAGAAGGAACAAACACTTTGTGTCACCTCGGATCAGACACATGAATGAAATGAGAAAATTACACATCCCTTTCATAAAGAGCGAGGATCAAAAATCCTCCCGTGATTACTTGACTCGGTGGCCTTGGAGAGCAAGGTAAATCAATCAAAAACAAATCTATCCACCAAATCATTCCCTCCCTGTCTTGCTCCGAGTCCCACCACCCCTCCCTTCCATCTGTCTTTCTCCTCTCTCCCTCCTTCCATCCATCTCTCTCTCTCTCCCTCTTTTTTTTGTGCACCAGTCTTCTTTCTCAAACCTTCGATGCTGCTTTCCGTATCCATCCAGGCGTGTATAAGTGAGTGTGGCAGGCCTGGTGGCTGTGTGTATTACTGCTTTAGACTAACAAACCCCCTACCCCATATCCTCTACCACACACGCATACACACACACACACACACACATTCATATTGAAAAGGCCAAGAACTTCTTTGAGAGTCATGCCAGATGTTCCGAGCTTCATATTCAAACAACAACATCCTCTCGTTTTCTTTTTCCGTCCCTGTTTTCTTTATCAGATTTCTTTTTCTCTCACTCATCTGGCCTTTTATTCCATTCTGCCTTCTATTAAAAACCCTCTTCTTCATCTTTATCCTTTTCTATCTCTGCATTCATCATCATCGCTTTAAAAAAAAAACCTCTCGTTTCTGATTTTTCTTCTCTTTGTGCCACTTGCATCCTCCAGTCGTCTCATCTTTTGTGTGAGTAATTTGTTTAGTTTTTGTGCGTCTTCTCTTCCTTTCTCCCTATACCCCTCACTGCTCCAATTTCTCATCAGTTCCCCGCCTCTTTTTTTTCTCTTCTGCAATATCCCTCCTTTTCTGTCAATGCAGCTCTGTAAGTCTAACTCCATAGTCCATTCACTTTTAGCTCAATCAGCTGAAATTTTTAAAAGGAACAGTAGCTTTCAGCTGCTGAAAGCCTTCACAATTACATCCTAATAATCTGGATATGACAGATGTTCAAGTGGAAGAAGCTTTAATATCTTCATCCTTCCTTTCCCACTCCTCCCTCCCTTCAATCATTTTTGTTAATTTTCCTGCACTGATTCATCGTTCCCAAAACTACATCTCCGTCGCTTGAATGTCATGTTTTCTTTATTAACCATCTGCATCCCCATTTTTCTTCCATTTCCTCTTATTCTTTGCATAATTTCTTACTTTTCCTTCTCCACTGCTACCTATACCTCTGCCATATCTCCCGTTTCTCCCTCTGAGTCCTATTGATTCTTTGATGCTGTCTTCTTTCAGCTGTCAGGAGGAGATAAGATCTCCTGCTGTCCTCCAACCTTTCTAAACAAATCTTATGTCTCCTGCAACGCTTTTTTGGAAACAGAGCACATACCCATAAATTTCTAGAATCAAAACAGATGGGGAAAGAGGAAGAGACGACCATAAAACATGGATGGAATGAGCGATGGGGCGCTGATTTGCACATCTTTTTTTATTTCTAACATCTCCTGAGGTTCCAAACTGAGGAAAATCCTTATTTAGGCTCTTATTTTCCTTCTTTTTCTTCCTGATCTCTATCTTTCATTGCAATTTTTCTTCTTATATCCAGATATTTCTTAGCGTTTTTCATGTAATTGTTATATATTAACTTTTCAACCTTCTTTGTTTTCAGAGACATAGTCCATTTTGCGCTCTCCCTTTCCTATTTCCTTTTATCTCTCTGTCCTGTCACACTTAATGTTTCATTTATCCGTGCATCCAGTGCCACTTGGTGCCAGCCTCCTTCCATGGGCCGGCCCCGCCTTCTCCCCCCATCCTTTCTCCATTCATTCAAGTATTGATCTAGCTGTCCATGATATGTCATAGTGATTGACAGCTACTAATTGGCTTAATCCCACCCCCAGGGGCCTTTAGATCTTTGGCTGATCTGGATACAGCTGTCCTATTGTGCAACAGCTGACACTCTGACCCTTGAGACCCATTGAGGGGCAAAGAGGCAAGAGATGATGAGATAAAGGAAGATGCTGGCAACAAAAAGGGGTTTGTTTTCTCTAAAATTACATTTTCTCTATTTATATAGAAAATTGGTCAAGTGTTTTTGAAACTCCACTTAAATACCTTAAGAGATTTCATCCATAATTAGGTCAGAGGGACGGTAATACTACTAGAAGACCGACGGTTTGACAGAGACCTCTGCACCAACATGGGGCCTTTGCCAAGTGGTTTGACAGACGACACTGTGGCTCAAAGGTCAGCACTTCTTTCTCTGCGTGCACATCAACAGCCATGTGTCCCGTCAGAGTGTCCTTGAGCAAGACGCTGAGTCGCTCTCACATTGAGGGAGGTAGACAGTCGCCCGAGAGACGAAAGAAGCTGCCCTAAGCAGACCCAGATTAGCTCTGCTCTATTGAGGAGGCAAGAAGCAGAACAGAGGGTCTTAGTGGATGCCACTAAGCCTTTAAAGACCGGCCTACAGCCAGGGATGCACTCCCCCAACCCATTTATCCAGTAACGGACACACACACTGTTTACATTCAAATTAGCCCATGGAGACCCTACAGGCCAAACATTTTGGCTCACAGGCAGGTCATGATCTGCTCGTCTGGGGGCCATTAGTGGTTTCAAAGCTTTAAAACAGTTTTTACTCATAACGATAAAAGTGTGAACATGGGTGTGATTTTAAGGCTGTATTAGTAAAGCCCCGACACACACTCACACACACACTAAGCTACAGCAGGTTCTTTATCTCATAGTTGCTTATAGATGGTCATCGTTAACAGACAGAAATAGAAAACTGGCAAAACCTTTAAAATGCAATTTGTTTTAAACTTTATGACCAATAAACCACTTTAATCAATTATTACATAATTGCTTTGACATGTGGACTTGCTTGGTTTGGATTGAAAACTTGGTTTTAGCAAGTTTCTCCACAAACTTTGAATGCACCAAACTACAGCCTAAAAACTCGATGGAACAATTGAAAGATTTGATTCCAAATGGGAGTGGACAAACGGGAAAAGGAAATTGATCAGCTCCGTTGCAGACCATTACACTGACCATGCATGTGTAATGACCCTTATTACCCCTTTAAATCACGTAGAACACCCCTCACCACCAAACCCCACACCCACTGTTGACTTGGTGACACACTGGAGGACACAAGGGTCATTGTGCTAAAACATCCTCTGCAAAACGATCCTCTCTCTGTTTTTCAAGGCAGTTTTTCGACACGATTGGTACTTGATGATAACCCCCACCCTCCTTTCCATCATTCCCCTCAAGCCCCCCCTTTTTTTCTTTCAGGTTGACACAGAGAGCCCTTTGTTGTTCTGAGCTGCAATCTCATACCTCAGTAAGCCTGCAGTCTCGGATCTTAAAAGTCCCTCAAGCTTAACTGATGTATGTTAGTTTGGAAGCCACCGTAAAAATATTACCTTTTCTTCCTTTGTTTTAGATGTGATTGATGACCAGGTGTTTGCAATGTGGTTCAAAGTTGTGGCTAAAAATATGTGTATCTTAAAGATCTGGCTGAAACTAAATCATCCTTTATGATAGAAGAAGTTTTGTTGAAATGCCGAGAATAGGAAGCCAAGCTATTATTTCTAAGAGTATATTGTTCAATAAGAGGAGGAAGCTGGGAATTCAGATGTCCCCAGAAAGGTCCATGTGTCATGTGGTACAGGGCCATCAGAATGACTGAATACATTTATTTTTATTGATTTATTTCTCACTTTTGAAAAATCCGGCCCTGGCACCAGCTGTGTTACGTCACAGTATCAAGCCCGCAGGCCATGATTACCTACTGACAACCTGCCCAGTGAGCTGAGGGGCTCGCAAGCGCCCTAACCGAGTACCCAAACTCACAAAGACTGGTGTGTAGAGATATTGATCAGCACGAAACTGGTCCGTGGCGCAAAAAACATTGGGGACCGCTGGTTTAAGTAACTAAACCTGTTTTTAAACTAACAGTAAGGAGCTTTATAAAACTTTTCCGCCATTTTGAAGTGTATTTTCAAGAAAAAAGTTAGAACCATTACTAATTTACTAGTGGAAGATGTATTTTACATCCTAATGTCTGGTCCAAACTGCCACTTGTTCCTAAAAGAGCATCAATATTTCACAGCAGATTAAGTAGCTTTTTTCCATAAACCTTTACAATTTTGTGAATTTGGCATTACACTGTTATTTACATGGATATCTATAGTTATTTATAAGCATAAATATCACCACCACCAACAACCTTTAGCACTTGTGCATCCAGGTATCAAGTCTGTTAGGAATGTCGTAATATTTCTGCAAAAATAACTGAGCAATGCAAAACTGACAGGTGGTGTGGTTTATAAAATTATGTTGTGCAAACTGCAATAAAATTTTAGATTGTTGCAGCAGATTTAGGTTGGCATAAATGCACTTTTGAAGCAGGTTCATTTGGAAAAGCTATTTTTAAGCTTCTAAATGTGGTCTAAACTGGTCCATATCTAAAGTGTATCTTAAAACCAACCTCTACAACAGTTGCAAACATTTTATAAACCTCTACAGCACCGTCAAGTACAATAAACACTGTTATTTCTGCAAATATTTTCCAATATTACTGCTAAACTCAACCTGGATGCACCAAACATGCTGGCTTCTGCAGCTGCTGGAAACAATTGTGATTGTAAAATATTCAAGATACCATGTAAATAACCATGTAATGCTAAAGTCAAATGATTCTGAAAAAAGTTGCATGTATAGCTATGGAATTTTGAGGTGTTTAAAACAGCAGCAATGCACTTTGGTCTTGGCTGCACTCTGATCAGTCGAACAAAAACTCTTTCTACAAACCGAGACAGTTCAGAACGCTTTCTACAATAGGTGAGAAGGTTATTATTCATAACTTTTACATAAGAACTCACTTTAAAAAAGTTCTGAAAAAAAATCCCTTTAAGCAAACACGTGAAATATACAGTATCTGATATATAAATCGCAAATGAAAGTTTTAAAAAATGAAAAAAAGATTTTTTTTTCATCACCTCAAAATGTCACAGCAATATATTTCCTTTGATATTTTTCTTTTTTATCCGAGAATTGAACTAGGTGACATTCAGCTCTTATTGCTCCAAACATCTCTTAAAGATTGGTGCATTGGCTTGTTGAATAAAATATCAGCGTGCTCTGTGAATAAAACATCGGCACCGTTTTCTAATATAAAAAGGTCAAAACAGCCGTCTAGACAAGCAGGGTTCTATTTACCTTTACATTCTTACCTTTATGAGCAACAACGGGGATGGATTCTATAAATGAACAATACTTGAGAGGACATCCTGGAGCTTACAGCCACATCAAACACTAATTCTGGATTTTTTTAGGTCTTTCTTTTCTTTTGGAGGCATCTGGTTCTTGCAAGAGTCATGAAACCATCACATCCACTCACTCAGGTCCCCAAGTGACCTTGAAAATCTCACCTTTAGATGAGATGGACCTGTGCAGACAAGCTGCCTTAGACAACTCTTTTTTTTGTCAGTCTGGTGATGCTAAGGTGCACGGGAGTGTGCACACAAACACACATGCTTCACGCTGACCTTGCATGGTCAGCTTTAGCTCTACATATGAAAACACATGGCGAGGAGGACGCAGCAGGGCGACACACACGCGCAGATGGCGACCTTGTTTGTTCAACCTTGCCACTAGAATCAAAACAATGCTGATAGAATTTGCTTTTGTAACATCACAATAAAAATAGGCCTGGCTGTGACCAATCCGATGTCACTCCATATAAAATGTGAAAACATGCACAAAAGTAGGAAAGTGGCTGAAAGGAGTTTGTGTTTCACGTGAACTGTGGTGTCATTTTAACCGGAGTCATTTGTCATCAGCAGTGTATTATTAATAAATATGGTGTCAAAAATGACCAAATTTCTGCTCAACATTTGTTGGTGCCTGGCATGCATCGAGAGCAATGCTGAGCACAACAAAGGACATCAGACTAAATGATCCAGCTTTTTAATATCTTTTACCATTTTGCATAAATTACAGTTTATTGTTGGCCAGTTTCTGAGTTTATAAGGGGTTTTCATGGCATAGAATGTCCACTTCATTGGTGAGATTTCACGTGTGGAGCTGTGACTGTGACTTTCTAAAACCTTACACTCCCTCCAGGTCCCTCAGATCCTCTGACCAAGGTCTGCTTTCAGTTCCCAAAACCAGGCTGAAAACCAAAGGAGACAGAGCCGTCTCATCTGTAGCTCCAAGGCTCTGGAACTCTCTTCCTCTCTCACTGAGATCTGTGGACCCAGTGGACTCATTTAAGAAGAAGTTAAAGACTCATCTGTTTAAATCTGTCTTTGTCTAGGTCTGTTTTTATTTGTGACATGTTTTATTTCAACTCATTTATTCAAATTTGTTTATTTTTTAACTATGTTTTCACATGTTAAGTGCTTTGTGATTTTTTTTCTTGACAGGCGCTATAAAGTTTTACTTACTTATTGTGAGACAGATTCACAGAATCTTTCCAAATAAAGCCTTTCTATCCTCACACATTTTACAGTAAATTAATAAATTGTACATTAATATGTAGAGACTTTGCATTCTTTCAGCCAATGCGTCTCTCATTGTGGTCATTTTCAGTTTTCTCATAAATTCCTCAGATGGCAAAAAAGCTCGCTGATGTTTCAATAAGTTTGCTTTACTTTTCTCAAGAAAATGGAAAGTGAAAGGTCTGTTTAGCTCATCACATCTCCTACATGAAGCATGTTGAAACCTGAAAAATTTACACGAGAGGCCAAAAGACCCTCCTACCACTCACAGTTCAAGAAATCTTTAGATATAACTTGTAGCTTTCACTTCATGACAGATTTATTTATTTTTTTAGTTTATTCTCTGAAGAGGAGATGTGGATGTAGAGCAGGAGCAAAGCTGAGAGAGAGGAAGAGGAAGTTTAAACCATCACTTCCATCGATCACAATGGGGAATGTGAGATCCCTGGTGAAAAGAGGTTGAAGCGCTGATGAGGACACACCCAGAATATTGGGAATGCAGGATTGTGTCCCTCACTGAGACATGGCTACAGGATTGTAACAAGACAACCTAATGCTTGGTGAATTCTGCTTCACAATGATAGGAAGAGCCGACATCGAAGGATCAAAAAGCGACGTCGCTATGAACGCCACAAGTCAGTTATCCCTGTGGTAACTTTTCTGACACTTCCTGCTTAAAAGCCAAAAAGCCAGAAGGAACAAGAGGCCTCCAGTGGCTTTTGGATGATATGAGCAGACGGAGATTTTGAGCAAAAAACACAAAAGAGGTGCTTGTCAACAATTATGTCAACCACCAAGATGTGCTACTGCAATAATATTTGTTCTGTAGCCCAGATATTGAACTGCTACCTTAATTCAACAACAGTGTGTCTTCAGTCAGAGGTTTCTTCACAAGCTACCTTCCAGCTCAGAGCTAGAACAGCCTACAATCACTTTTTGAAAACCTTACATGAGTTGCACATCTAATTTCCCTCTGGAATTTTTGATTTGATATGACCTCATGAATATATTTAAAAACATGTAAAATCAGACTAGAAACAGATGCAGAACATGTTGATTTAAAATGTTTTTTTTTTTTTTTTTTTGCATTTGAACCAGTTGGCCTTTTTCTCCATCTCCAGTTCACATTTTTCTGTTCTAAATTCACATTAAAAAGAGGTGGAAAACATGTTTGTTTTTAACACATGCCTCATATACAGTAATTTCCTTTTTTCACATTTGATTCCTACATGTGAGGTTCATGTGGTCTTTTTCCAATGTGTCACCAAGCGCGTCCTCATGGGATAATTATAGGTTCTCTTAAATGTGTCCGTTTTTAGAGGGCAAGGCCCAAACCTGCAATTACAAATAATGTTGGACATTTCACACCAAGCAGCAGGCGTCATCACAATTCCTTCGGGAGTTTTTCCCTGTTTATAAATATAAACTCCACTGACAACATATTTTCACTACTCTCTCTGCAACGTTCACAAAAAAGGGGGGAAAAATTGCCAATCCTAGAGGAGGGCATCTGTCGTTCACTGCTTCTTCTTCTCCTGCTGAAAAAGGTCAACGCAGTCACAGCTGCAACTACAACCTAAAGCAGAGGAGATGTAAAGGCAATAAAAACCTGAGGAATTGGACTGATTAAAAAAAAAACTGGAGAAAAAAGCTAAAGGACATGAATAAAGAGGAACTTAAAGGCATACTTTGGGACTTTTTCATATTTTAAATCTTTTCCTTGCGCCAGTATGTGCTAAGATGACCCTTTACAGGGTTAATGAAAACTTATGGTGCTTAGATCCGGAATACCACAATTGCAAGATTTCAGTCGTCGGTCCGGTTCCCCTGAAAAAAATCTCGCGAGGGTTAGGCTAACCCAAAGTGGCTAGCTGTTATGCTAGCGCCGGCGTGTTTTTAGCTCATGATTCCTGCTTTATTTCCATCTCTCCCTGTTTGAACACAACTGATTTCTTTGAAGGAGTAAATAACCGCTCATGTCGAAAGTAATGAAGGCTGAGGAGACATTTCAACAGTTAGATTTAGGTGTTTCTGAGCAGAAACAATGGGGCTAACGTTTTTACGGCAGTGATTTAAAACGGACACCAGGGGGAGCCAAAACAAGCAAAATGATGTTTTATAAATTTCTGACTCAGGGTTTAAAATGACGGATAAGAAGAGAAATACAATCCAAAGTTGTTTACATGGGGAAAAAAGTGAAATTATTCATGTTAGATGAAAAGGCAACATTCAAATTCAATCATATTAAATTATTATGAGAGGCTTGATTGATGATGCATGGTTAGAGGGAGAAAAATAGGACAAAGGAGATTTGAAAAATGCAAAAAAAAATAAACAAAACAAAAAGCGACAGAAGGAGGCAAAATGAGTGGTTATTATATTAAAGAGGTCAAGCTTATAAGGCTGAGTTTTATGCGTAATTTATGCCCAGAATCACATGTGCACCGTTATCTCCTTTTCTGTGGGCGAGCCTTCATTTGTCTATGTGTCGCATCAGAACTTGTGAAATAATTTATTTCTAAAAGTGTGTGTGAAGATATACAGAAAACAGATCACACCTCGACTTCGAACTTCTTTTTTAGGGCAATCCTGTTCCATTTAGTGCTTAATTTAGCAAACATCATGTTTAATGACAACACAGGAGGCAGCTATTAGTGTTCATGTCATGTTGAATATTCATGAAACGCTTCTATATATATATATATATATATATATATATATATATATATATATATATATATATATATATATATATATAGGTAGCAGCCAGGTTTATGTGTGGAATTTTGTTGCAGAGGAGAGAAGATTAAGGCATACTCAGATGGACAGGAGGGGGAAGGAAAAAACTGGGAGACAAGGACACAGAAGAAGGAGAAGAAGAACGGAGGGAAAGGGCGGTGGGAGGATAAGAGGACAAGAGAAGAAGAGACAGGAGTGGATGAGAACTCGTAGATAAGTCCCAGCATGATCAAAGCATTACTTTGACATCAAGAACGAGCCTTGCCAGCAGGCTGACTGGTTAATGCTACAAACACACTTTGAAAAATGAAAATACGAAAAGCTAGGAAAAAAAAAAAAAGATGCATTTCGAATTCCACCCAGTGGCACAGATTTACACCATGAGGTGGACTGCATTTATGAAATAATAATCATAAAATATCCACTCATTGTTTTGATCAGATCTAAAAGCGAGCTGGGCTGAAAGGCTTCTATTTGCCCGAAACACATGTAAACGTGGGTGGAGATATAATAACCTAATACTCACGCTGCAGACTAAACAATGATGCCGTAGCCAGCTCCATTTGGCAGCCGCGACGACAAACAACCATCCTGCTGCCTGGAAAACTGGATGCCGTGACTCAGTTTATATGTGAATAATTCATCATGCAACAATATCAGGACACAATCTCCCGATGTGAAGCTAAAGATGCTATAGATAATGGTGTGAACGTTGTAGAACAAAGAGAAATAATGCAATGATTAAGCAAGCTTTTGGGGTTTTTTTTTCCCCAGAAACAAGCGCCAGAGCTCCTCCTTTTAAACCTGACATCAGAAACCACGCGATGACAATTTGTTGTGCGTTCCTGCCTTCAAGGTTTATGCTCATTATGCAGCTATTTCCGTGCTCTGTGTCATGCAAGTTTTCTTCTTTTGCTTTCTTGTTCGTATAAACAGCAGCAAACAAGAACAAATAGCACATGATGGCGACCTTTTAGAGGTCAAAGTTTAAAAGTTTTTAGCTTCTTGAGCCAACAGAATGTTCAAATTCTTTATTATTTCAGTTTATCTGACTGTTTCTTCACCCACCTTTCAGGAGAAGAGTCCTCTAAATAACCCTGTTCATGATCTGATAAGAGATTTGCAGCATTTGCATTTTTGGGGTGCCCACTGAGGCTGTGTGCATGTTCAGTTGTCTTGTTTGGCTCAGTGTGTTTGTGTCAGCAGGTGCACCGTTAAATAAAATCTGTTTGCAGGGAATACACACCTGTTTGGAACAGATTTATTTGCAACCACCGCACACGATGTTCCACATCTCATCGCCTTGGCCGTTTGTCTGAAGTTCACCTTTACAAATGTGTTCAATCAGCAAACTTCCTGTGATGAACAGAACCGTGTTAATTATGGGGAGCGATTTACACTCAAATCACTGCAGATAACACTGAATGATGGAGGTCACACAGTGTTAAAAGTTTTTAATTGTTCACTTTTCAGCAGCAGATCATGTTTTTGCGTTTGTGTGTGACAGCAAAATATCATGGAGCCAAGATGGCCGCCAATGCTAATCAGCCTTAGCAAACACAAAAACGTCTGTAATTCCGGTAATTTCACAGCTAAAATCTGATAGTAGTGGTAGTAGTAATGGTAGTGACTTTGTTTTTCATCCATTAAGACCTGCAGCTCAGTCTAAAAACACACTTATTTTCTTTCTCTGTCACCTCTGTCCCTGCTGTGTCCGCCTTCCATTTATGCTGCAAACACCTGTTGAGCTGTTGCACTTCATAAATGCTTTTGTATTCGCATAATTCATTATTTGCTTTGTGATTCTAATGCCGAGAAGGAGCAGACAGTTGGAGGAATTGTGCTAATTGCACTTGTGTTGCACAATTATAGTAAATGCACCTGTCAGAGTGTTAACTGATTGTTTGATGACCTCATGTAATCTTTGTTTGAAACTTTGTCATTACTAATTAGATACGCTCTTATTTGCTTGTTAGCGACATATCTCTTTTCTAATCTCATATGGATGAAACTCTCAGGAAATAGTCATTAATTTTACATCTATAACTGATGTTTTTTAGATCAACATGAGTCAAGATGGCCATCACAGCTGATTAAGCTTAGAAATTACAAAAAGTTCTATAATTAAGTCAGTTTTACATATTTTGAGCTCAGATCTGAGGTGTTAGTAACTAAGAGTCATCCCATCACACAAGATTGTGTTTAAAACGTTGCAATGAAATCAACCTTGTTTGATTTTTAGTAAAATATCTCATAAACCACTATACTTTCAGAAAGCGCCCAATGTGCATACATCTACAACCAGGATATTAGCCAAAAACCGGGAAAGTGGGTGTCCCTCACTTTTGGCAGTTCCCCCTGCAAAATAAAAGAAAGAAAATGGTGCATTCTTAAAGCATTTGCATGTGATTATACCTGTGATTTTACCTGACAGTAGAAGTATATGATAAACAACACTAGAAAAGAAAAGAATGTATGAAAACATTGTTTATTGTGGTTTAACTTGGCTAGTACTCAGACCCAATCAAAATGGATGTATTATAGCCGGTCTATAGCGGGCCTGGGGATTCCTTGGAAAACTGCTGAGTATTTCAGGTAGTATGTTCTTTTGCCGACCAGCTTTGGCGATATTTGGATTTTATTTTACTGACAAAATGAAAATTTGCCTTTAGATATTACACAAAACGAGGACGGCTTTTCCATCAAATTTAAAAGCCGTCCCTTGAGATTTAGACTTGTCATTTTTCAAGACTGTCTATCCAAATGATGGCGGGATGGTTCGCTAGCTCATAATATACTATATCTACAACTGATTAATATTGGGAGTAGGGCTGCACGATTAATCGTTAAAAAAACGCGATCTCAATTCAGACATGAATGCAATCTCATTCCCAAATGACAACAATTCTTAAAAGAAAATGACGACTGTACCTCATTAGATCCGGGACATAGTCTACATGAAAACAAGCGCACCTCTTTCTCCCTCAAATGACAAAGTGCAAAATTGTTATTATTGTTGAGATTATTCAAAGGTTGAGTACGTAAGAGAAGACAAGAGAGACATTTATTGTTTTTATGTTCAGTGTCAGCTGTGACGAAGTTGATGTGCAGGTAATAAGTGCAATAAATATTTATATTGGAAAAAAATCGAGAGAGAATCGTGATCTCAATTCTAAGCAATAAAATCGTGATTCTCATTTTATCCAGAATCGTGGAGCCCTGTTTGGGAGTAAACCCAATTCAAGATGGCTGCCACAGCTAAACAGTCTTAGGAATTACAAAAATCAGATGGAATTCAGGCAATTTTTGAAACATTGAGTTACATAATCTAGAACCAAAACTCCATTTCTCAGCATTATATGACTTTAGTTTGAAACTCTTGCATAAAGGTCTGGTAATGCTAAGCCTTGAATCTTTAATCGGTAAAATGTTTATTGAAAACAAATTTAGATCATAATTAAATGACATCACCTCAGATTGTGGAAAGTTTTTCCTCCTACTCTTTTCATCTAGTCTGCAGTTTTGGATTAATCCAAGAAAACAAAACAATGAAAAGGTGAAAGACTGAAAGGGTGAAGCTATAATGAATGACCGCTTCATTGGTGGCTATAAAACAGAAAATGAACACACACACGAAAATGAACACACACACACACACACACACACACACACACACACACGGTTAATTATTATACTGAATAATGAGAAGAAAACGACTCATTAAATCTCTCCTTGACCCACACACAAAACCTCGCCTCTCTTCCTCTTTTTCTTTCTATCTCATTGACTTCACTGTTCCTCATACAAGCTTGTCAAACCAGAAGCCTTTTCAGCTGTGGAATATTAATTGGTCTTTAAGAACCCCCCACCCCCCCCACCCCTTCGCCAAATTTGTACTGACCCCAATCCGGGGTAATCTAAATGACGACAGAAAGCCTAAAACATGAGGCCTTCCAAAAATGTTTAATTGAGATTGAACTTTCTTTTTGACCTTCAACATCTGCCCCATTTACACTCCACCTCAGTGGTTTTTTTTAGCATCTTTGTCTCCTGAAGCTGCTGCTAAAATAATAAAAAAAACAACCTTTTTGCTTTTTCTTCTTTTCATGTGACTGCTTACATGAGACCAGCAGCCACCTGACTGCACCAAACGACTGTCACGGAGAACAAATTACACACAAACAGACCTACAGTACAAAACACCTGCAAAATCACATTAGTAATACATGTGCTTTCACATAGAGGCGCGCGTGTTCCGGGTGAGAAAGCGCAGGCACACAAACCCCCCCTCTGATCGATATCACTCCCTATCCTGGGTAATCAATTTTCATTGCGGTTGGATCAATCCCCCCGTCCACACTGTATTCTGATCATCAATGGCGAGATCGATAAAAATCACTCGTTAATCCTGAATTAACATCGATCCGGGATGCACTGTTTCGGCGGTGTGACCTGGCAGTAAATCCACAGAAGAAGAAAAGGTCACAAACGGAGGAGCGTCCAGAAAACGGCGCACACGTCTTTCACATAAAGAATACCCAGATTTCCCAGATAGTGTCACCTGATTGTTCTAAGCGGTGTCCTCATCTCGTTGCCGTATCGTTATTTTTTTACTGCAGCTTCCTGTCGCTGAACTTTTTAAAAGACGTGACATTGACATTGTCAGATTCACCATTCACATCGGTTTATTTCTGTCCTGCAACTTTAAACATTTTCCAATAAAGTTCTTGTCCTTTTTGTGGTCCCAGAAGCTGGGATCCCTCCCACTCGTGGAGATACACAAGCTGAACTGTAACTCGTGCACTGTAATTTTAAGTTTCTGGCACGTAGAACAGTGAAAGGATAATTGAAGCCACATGAGCACAAGAAGGAAAAAAAAAAACATGAAAACTTCATGCTGGAGGCCAAGAAAACTAAACACTTCAGAAAGGGAGCGGCACCAAACCACCTGCGTCGTTTTAGCCTTCCTCATGAAAAAAAACCACCCGTCTCGTCTACTTTAAATAATGGAAATTTGTTTTTTTCTCACTGGGATTAAAGGTCAGAAACACTAATTACTGACTCTGTCATTTAATCTGGTCGAGACCGAGGATTAGAGTTATAATCCCGCTACGCTGCCATGAGATATTATAAATCAGTGTAGCATCTAACTGACTTTAAAAGATTCAGTTTTAAATAAACAGAAATGGGTTTGAAGGGGAGGAAAGAGCTGCAGCTCTTACTCTGCGTTCTATCAACTCCATGGAGCTGGAGATGGCAGGAAAACAAAATATATTTATAAAAAAAACTGCAACTTGATTCAAAGCTCCCCCCCCCCCCTCCCTCCCTCCCCTCCTACTCCATCCTGCTCTCTGGGAGGTAACGTGAAGGTAACAGAAACCATTCACAGTGGACGCGCTTATCCAGACAGACTAGATTTGTGTGTGTTTGTCGGAGGGAGAGTTCGGGGATTGAATCCTGTATCCCTGGGGAGCCTAACTACCTCTCCATCTCTCTGACTGGCCCTCTGAGAGAGGGAGATTGGTAAAGAATTAGAAAGAAGGGGAGAAAAAGCAAAAAGAAGAGAAAACAACTGGAGCAATGCAACCGTGGCTGCAGCACAGCCCAACAGCTCCCTCTATCGTCACCTGGGAAAGCGTCACATTCTTCCCCCTCTTCTCTTCTTCATTCACTTCTTTTTTCCAGCCCCCTAAAGGTTTTAAAACTTGTACAAACGAGCAGCAGCTTCTTATTGGTCATTTCATCAGGGTTTGTGTCATTTAAGTCCTTTCATATACACAAAGTTGTTTTCTTTCTTTCGTTTTCCCCCAAATTTAGTCTTAATCTTTCCCAAAATTTGAACGTAATCCACGTTGAGTCAGAGTACAAAAAGATCAAAACTACTGAGACATTTTACAGCTGGATGGAGAAGCTGAAAGAAAAGAATGAGATGAGCTAAAGAGGATTTCTGCAACCAAAAATCCACAAAATCCAAGCAAACAGCAGGGAATTCTGGGGAATTGTGTTCACACACTGAAAACTGGTGGGTTCTTTCTCCAACTCAAATGCTGTGATGGATCTATTGGGTTTAAACGTTTAGTTTTTAATGATTTATTCTAACTGAATTATATCCAATTTGTTTGTTAATCTTGAAATCGGTGAATTTAAACACATTTTGGGGTAAAAATCCTCCATCAGAATGTTGGGTCAGGTCAACCTTGCTGTGCTAAAACAACCAAGAGTTGGTTCAGTCAAAGATCAACCTAAAGTTACCAAAATAATCCAAAATGGGATGATTTTAAGTAGATGCACCTATAAATGGTCTGGTGATGAGAACTGGCCATCATTCAAAACCATCGGCTTAACTGATTGGTCAATCTAAATCATGGTCCACGAATGCACCATTTCAGTTCCATCAACTCACCACTGTTAGGTTATTTCACACTAGCAACAACACATGATCCATGAGGAAGGTTTTACTTCCAGAATCCTAATTTTCAAGTCAATTATGTTCAGTTATTTGGGATAAATTGTTATTGGCAGGTCAAAAAAGTATAAAACTAAACATTTTGTATCCAGAATCTCAACTTCTAGCACTTTTAGTGTGTCTAAAACCTCAATCAACACATGGTTTTAAATCAGAGTCAGGTGTTTGCTAACTATAAGGAACGCCACACGCTGTAAAGGATTTCCCGAAACAGCTTTTATGAAATGCAACAAAATTCAGTGACATTTCTGTGTTAAGCGTCTGTGCGATTTCTCGCCTGAGCATCATTTGATATCCCACTTTTCATCTGTCACCCAACCCAGGTTTTGTGCATCAACCTAAATAGCACAAAGATGCGGGGCAACGACACCGGAGTCCTGTCTTTTAGACGATCGTTTTCACAGAAACCTCGACTTTGTGCTGGAACTGCTCACTCCTCAAATAACTAAAGTGAAGACAGGCAGCTTTTTGTTGCGGCTCTCATTTTAGCTCTTATCAGGGAACGAGACAAAATACCGCTGATAGAAGTCACGCTGTCCTCGCCTCACATCCTGATGAGAGTCACACTCTTTTCATCCTCGGATCTGCTCTCACCTTTCCTCTTTTCACCTCATCTACTTTGCAGACCCCTGTTGTTTCTCTTATACCTTCAGATCCTCACTGATTATGGCTGAAACTCGAAACTCCATTCATAAAATGTAATAAATGTTTAAGATGTTTTCACAAAAAGTGAGCCACAATGAGAAAGAAGGCGGTTGGTTACAAGTCCAAAAAAGGACATTTCTTCCTGTGATGTGTCACCAACCACAATGTCAGTTCCCAGAAAAAGAGAAGGGGGAATTCTGCTTTTTAAGCAATGTTGGTGTCAAGTTCAAAATATACAACCGAACTCTTAAAAAGTACCACATTATAAAGAAGTGTGGGCGAAAAACCACCAGTCTGAGGGTCGCAAAAGCTTTTTCATTACTGCAGACACAAACTCTCTGGGAAAGATCTCTTTCTGGATCTCAGCTGATGAAGGCTTTTGTGGAAGAAAACAGCTCTGCAAACCAGCCATGCAGGGCCCGGCTGCCCCCCCCACAACCCCCCTAGTCGAATCAAATGCAACAGCAGCAAATGATTTTCTCAATGGCTCCCACAAGAGTAGAGAGCAGGGAGGGGAGACATGAAGAGAGGGGGTGAAAAGGAAGAGGAGGTGAGAAACTGAGAGGGGAGACGTTTTCATAAAGCAACAGTTTGGGAGAGGAGAGCTGGAGATCACTGAGTGAAAATCTCTCTGTGCCATGAATACAAAAGAGCTTCACAGTTCTCCAAAGGAGCTGCAGAGCTCCAAAGTCTACAGATATTTCACTTTTACGCTCAATCCATCTGAATTTTACGCACGGGCTGGTTTTATTAGATGTCTGTGGAGCTGTTTATAATTTGATCTGATGTGACTGAGCCTGACACGGAGCGACCTGAGGCTGGAGACGGGAAAGAAGCAGCTCTGGTTGAATACAAAAACATCCAAATCTGACAGATTTTTAACTTTAAGGGTTCAGGTTTTATAAAAATAAATAATAAATGGATATAAACTTTAAAAAAGAGAGATAAACTGTGGTTAAATACCCTCTTTCTCCTTTAATAAAGGCTTAAATTTGAAAAGGTGTCAATCTGTCTCCAAATGGGGTTCAAGATTCTGTCATTTTTCTGTAAAAAGACCCAAACCCGGCCTGTATGCTGAGGGAAAAAGTTGTGCGTCCCCGTTACGCGGAGCCGTGTGGCACGGAGACAACGACGGGATTCACAAACAAAAACGGTATCTGGCGACGCGCAAAGCAAATGCAAATATCCACAATCCCTGCGCCAGAAAATAAGACGCAAAACGCAGAATGTGGTCAGAGGATTCCAACGGCCAGTGGCCTGGAGGACTGAGGGGAGTCTGTTCCAGCTCGCAAACTGATGCGCAAAGGAGAGAAGAGGGGGCTTCAGTGGAGTCATTCTCTTCTAAAAAGCAGAAATCAGACATAATCCTAAAATAAATCATCATTTGGATGAGAAGCGTTCGGGTATCTCCCCATCATCCGGAGAAGCGACGCATTTCACTTCGTCCTGCATCTTTTTTTTTTTGCGCTCAAATTTCCTCCCAGCTGCGCATAAACGAGAACAGAAATCCAGCAGAGAGAACAGCTGATTGGGCAGAGGTGTTCCAAATAAACTCACCTTGGAAGTGAGAGGGTTCCGCGCGCAGCTTCCCGTCTCTCCAAGGAAATGTCCCCCCCAAAAAACATACAGAGGAAAAATAAATAACGGTCACTTCCCTCAAGTGTCGCTTCTTCCCCCAGCTGTCCAACACATCCACTGAACATAAACCCACTCAGTTCTTTATTCTGGGGTTTGATAGAAATCAAAGCCAGTCGCTTTTCCGCTGCACTAAAAACAAAAAACAAAAAAATGCCCCAAAGCCAAAAGATTGTGAGGTGAACTCAGGAGAAAAGGATCAGCCAGCGGTCCCGTGGTGGAGTGATGGAGAGGAGCGAAGGTGGCGGTGAGGAGGAGGTGGGTGAGGAGGGGGGAATCACCGTAGCATCCCTCCCTCCTTCGGTTATCAAATCCGGTACCGTCAGCGCCGTTTATCCGTCCTCCCTCCAAGAGGCTCAGAAGCGTTGTGAGGGAAAGTGAACGCAGCGGCAGCAGCGAGGGAGGAGGAGGGAGGGAGGGAGACGGAGGGGGGAGTAAGAGCAGTGTCGCTGCCGATGGAGGGCGTTGGAAACTAGACTAACCCTCCCTTTCCCCTCACTCTCTACATATTTGAACTTGCTGCGGTTTTCATTCAATATTTAATTTCTAACATTTATTTAATGGTTACATTAGTGTTTAAAAAAGCAAACGAGCTCAGAACTCCCAGTTTAAAGATCTGATTTTTGGTTAATTTATTCATTTTTGATATAAAATTGATCCTGAAGTGCTGCTAACTGTGTTTCTTTTCTTTTAATGGTGACATCCCGAATCCAGGCGGAGAGAGCTCGGGTCGGGTCGGGTCGGGTCGGGACGCCCTGCAGGATGCAACAGTTTCTCCTTCCTGATTGGTTGAGCCGCCCGCGGGAGCAGCCAATGGGAGGAGGCGCTGTTGAAAGGTCTGAATCCTGAGCTGCTATTGGCTAAATCAAAGTGTGTTTTAATTAATAACCCAGCCAATCACAAAGAACGAGGAAAACAACTCAAATCTTAATATTTTAATATGAGAACAGATCATTCATGGCTCTCTCAGCCTCTGTAGAACAATTCACATATTACAATGATTTTTAATGAAAATATTTTTTGTGTTTGATTTGTTTTCAAGTAGATTTTGACAAAAAATGTGAACTTTGAGTCAAATTCCATTGCAGAAATAGAACCATAAAATCCTCATTTAAACAACTGTTGGTCGTTGCAGCAGTGCTGGTTTAGCCTTTAATTCCTTTTTCAACCTCAATAAAGCTTGTTTTACATTAAAACATTTTTTTATAAAAAATAATAGTTTTAAAGCATCCTCTCCTTCTACTTTAAAATTTTTTTATTTTCTGCCAAAGTGCCATCAAAAGTTTGTGATCCCAAATAACTTTCATTATTAGCCTTTGAATGCCATGACATCAGAGCACGTCAGACTCTGAGAAACTCATGCAGCAGCTTGTGCTTGATTTTAAAATTCAACTGCCTTCCTTGCTGTATAATTGCCTGGTCTCAATTAATTAAAAGTCACTCTGATAGGGCCAGTTGTGAATGATTCCCATGCAATAAAAGCACAGAAGGTCTGGATGGAAATAATTATTGGTTTCTTAACTGATGAATATTTTAGTGTAACATTTGCAATAAAAAGAGAGAGACTTCTCAGTCCCATTAAAACTCATCTGACTTTGCCGCCAATGACAATTGCGAGAAATATTAACAGAAGATGCAAAAGCAGAAATAATTTTCATTTTTACACTCAAACAAATGATGAACTAGTTCATGGCCTTTTATTTATTCTATTTAAGGGAGGCTATATTTGCCCAGCATGCAACTAACATAGTGGGGAAATATTTTAGGGGCAGAAACTAAAACTGGTTTGTTCAAATCTGAACATTTCTATTAATATAAAGGTCTGAACATATCTTAAAGTATTTTGCACGTTTGTCCAAATCACATTTAAAATGTTAGAATCAAAGTACATATAAAAGGTAGTTATTTTTGTCTACTTGAAGTCATTAATATTCATTGTGCAGGACAAATATGTATCTTAGTTGAACTAACATGCTTGTAAAGTTGGAATACCTCATCTTTTTAAAAAACTTTAAGCCTTTAAAGCCTCATAAATACTTTTTTTGTGTGCAAATTTTAACAGATCAATTACACAATAGCTATTAAATTTATAATGAAATTGGTCTTTGTCACCTGCAGTCATTAGACCCTCCACCAGAGGGCAGACGACTTGTTTAGGGTTTATTACAGCAGGTTTTTGAGGAACATACTAATCCTTTTAAGAAGGTAGAGGTCTTAAAATATTTAAAACATGCAAATAAAATAGGATACATTTGTTCAGGCTGCACTGACAGTTCAATTATTTAGAACCTGGTGACAAAAAACATTATTTTTCTTGAGTTAATTGAATAACTTCATTGAATAATGAAACAGAAACATATTTGAAGGTCAGCAGTCAAATCGAAGGACGAATCAAATGAAATCCTCCCTCCAATTTAAAGATATGAACTAAACCTGTGAGCTAGAAGTGGCTTTTATCAGTCACTCAGAGATCCCAATTCTAAACTGGTCAGTGACTTTGCAGAGTTTTTAATGAAACCCACTCTTGAGCAATGCCGTCGGTTTCCATAAAACCATCGCAGTGACGCAAACTCGAAGTGTTCCAGGAAACTTATTTTCTAAAGACGTGATGTCTGAGTTGGTTTGTGAGTGGATTAAACGTTGGGTATTAAAGGCAAAGTCCTGAAAAGAATGGGATTGGAGTTCATTTCTGTGAAAGAAAAGCAGGGGCTTTCATTCAGCAGATGATAATGCATATTTTCATTATAGCATTCAGTCCGGCTTTATTACATTGGCTGCAAAAACGACATAATTGGATTAAAATAAAGGGCGGGTTGTCAGATGTAATTAGAGGGTATTTTTGTTCATAATGAATGGATACACAGATGACCGCAGTCTTTTTGCTCACAATCTTCTTTTTGCAGACTGTCTGGTGCAATAGCTGATCTAAATTAGTTTCAATAAATAACTCAGCATATTCATTAGGATACTTCAGACTTCTAGTCTGTAAATCTGCTCCACATGAAACCTGCAGGTGTAAAGTATATCCGTGTTATGACTTAAAGCCCTGATGAGAACCTGGAGTCTCATGTTGAAAACATTCAGCAGAGGCAGCAGTTCAAAGACGTCTGGAGTGGAAAAAAAGTCTGTTGTTGTACGGGCTGAGCCACAAACCCCAACCAGTTAGGAAATACTCAGCCTGAGCTCAGCCACCCACAGATCACACGCCCATACACACACACATGCACACACACACTTATTGAAAAGAACATGAGCTAAAAATTAATAAAATCTAATTGAATAGAGGGAGCAAAATAAAAGGTGTGTAAAGAAGGAGAAAGGTTGAGACATTTCTATCTTGATGACACTTTATTTAAGCAAGAGAGCAGTTTTTTAATCCAACATACACACGGCTTCTCCCAAAACACTTCGACACGCGTGCACGCGAGCGCACACGCGGCGCATTACCTCGATCTGTAAGCTAAACTGTGTGACTCCTCCTCAAACTATGATTACATTGTAGGGTTTAATCACTCACAGTTCACAAATCATGTTCTCACACTGTAAGAGGCTGCTGTCCCTGCTGTGCTTCTGATACGTGGCTCACTGTAGCAGCGAGCTGATGCTGTACTGGACTCTGAAGCTGAACCCAGAAATGACTCGGTCGTGAAGGAAGTTCTTGACCAAAATAAACTTGTATCCTTGGCAAGCCTTGCCATTCTGTGAGGAGAAATGTCTAAAAATTAAAGTAAATCCCTCAGTATCCAGGAAATGGATAACTTTTAGTAGAAATGAGCTCTGACTGACTCCTCCATTACGGCTGAGACTGTACAGAGAAAGATACGACGCGTCCTGTACGAGAGCGCTGCTACTGCTACAGTATTGCAGTACGAACACTACAAAAATGTGTATTTATGGACGCCTACGTAAATACAAATACTGGCTACTAGGCTAAACCTAAAGATTTTTGAAGATAATCTCTGTGCAGCTCCCGACTTTGTGTTATTTTTCATCATCTGTGAGGTTTGCAAACAACATCATGTCCTTTCGCCGTTCAGCGGAGGCTTACAGCAGTTCTTTGTCGAGTCTAAAATAGTACCTGTAATTCCTTCGTGTTACTTTTTATTTTAACTTGCAGTCGATATGTTTATTGAGGTCACTAGGCAGAATTGGTATCAATGAGTTTTAAGGACACACTCCCAGCTTACAAAGTAAACTCACCTGATCTTCCTATGTAGTGGTAGCTGCTGTAAAATTCTCCTAAATGATCATAATCTAAACAATCCTTTTCCAATCTGTTCTCCTTTGGTTTCCTTGTAAACAAAGCATCAACCTCAGCCTTCGACGGACATTTTCTGCTAATGTTCAGGATAATGTACTGCTTTAACCTTCCAGTCTTTGAAGTGGAATTTGGCCAATTCATCTTTAAAACAAACACACGTATCTCTTTATTCTCGTGTTTTGGTTACGTGAGCCGAGGCTGCCTGAGTGATTACCTGGGATTATGGACCGGGCTTCTTAGGGCGGACTTGTTTGTTTTAACTTGAGTCTGAAGGATACCAGGGGCTTTAAGGGGATGAAAAGACCCGGGCATATGTTTCATTTTATTCATTTAACCTGGGTCTCAAATTTCCTCTTTTCTTCTTTGTTTTCATTACTTCCTCCTTTATCATATCTCACATTTTACCACTCCACCTCTTTTTGTGCGTTATAACTCTGTCCTGTCTTGTTCGCCCCCTGTTGAGTTCACTTAATAGAGGCCTGCAGTGACCAATCAGTGGCCTGGGATTTTCACACAGTCTGCAGTAATTGAATTTGAGCTGTCGGCGTAACTGAGCTGGAGGAAATCGAGGGAGCTAGAGCCACCTTAAGACGACAGAGAGAGGATTTTATTATAAAGGCGACAAAGAAACAAAGGAAAACATTAAATTTGAGAAAACTTGTGGAGGTCGCTCAGTTTATTCGCGATGTTGTCCTTCATTCTTAGCTTTGCCCGAGGAATCTGCAAATCGGAGCGGCAGAGATTTAAAGGGACAAAGATAGAGAATTAAATGGAGAGATGTTGAGATGGAGGGATGAAGGGGGGGAGAACAGAGAACAGCCTTGTGTATGAGCTGGCAGTGAGGAGCAGAGCTGCATAGCAATCACTTGTTTGCTATGCTTTAATCAGCCAGACAACACTAAACATTAGCTTGCCTCCTACACTCTAGACTCATTTAATCAGAACTTGAACTCCTTACATTAGTCTCTTCTTTAAAAACATAAAGTGTCTGCAGCAGCAGAGTGGCATAGGATAAAACAAAAGGGCTTTTAGACGACAGAACGAAAGAGGCGCAGGCGAAGAGGGAAAAGAGGCTTTTGACTTTTGGCCTTTTTAATTAAAAACACATCCACAAGTAGGAAAGAAATGTGGGAGAAAGTAACGGAGAGGATCGAGATGCAATAAACACGACGTGGCAAATCTATTACATGAATTAAAAAATGGATGTCACAGTTATACAAGTGATAATATAAATGACTGTCATATGAAATAAGTGATGGATTTATTTGGCACCATTGTTTTACGCATCAATCTTTTTAAATGATTCCTCAGGTAAATGTCTTGTAATTTAACTTTAAACATAATTTTTTGTGAAACTCCATTAGTTCATTCTTTACATAATAAAAATCTATGCATTTATTCAGCTTTCTCTAAAATGGCCTCATGTTGATGAAAACGTACGTCTAGGGGAGAGATTGCCAATAAAGTTGGAGTGTGGTCCACATGATGAGATTTAATGATGACGGACAGTAAATTGTTTTAACCCTCTTAGTTGAGAGAACCAGGGGGGTTTTCATTCACAAGACCTTAAATTCTTTAAGCCAATCTCTTTTTGTGGACAAATTGTGATGTAACTTAAACAATGTCTCAAAATGTTAGTGAGGTTTCTCACTTTACTCAGGAGTTGTCCAGCCTCTGTGCTGTGTTGCTGGATTTTTGAACATTTGAACAAAGTTTTTCTCAAAATAAGAGAATTGTCACATGCAGGGAGTTTGCATCTTGTCGTGCATTTCCTCCTGGTACTCTGGTTTCCTCTCACAAACGAAAGACATGCCTTTTAGGTTAATTGGTGACTAAATTGTCCCTAGGTGTGAGTGAGAGTGTGAGTGGTTCTAAGTCTTGTTTGTCTCTGTCCAGGGTGTCCCTCGCCTCTCTGCCTGACTGCTGGAGATAGGCACCAGCTCCCCGTGACCCTTAAGGATTAAGCTGTTTAGAAAATGGATGGATGGATGTCACATGCAGCCTTCTCAATTTAGTCTTCTAAGTCAAAAAGTGCAAACAAATTTAGACAACATTACTACATTTGTTTACTAAATTATGGAGAGGAAATGTGCAGGACAGTTGAATGAATGTTGCAATTTGTTTGCCATTATGTCACATGGATGGATGGATGAATAAATGAATGAATGATGGATGGAATGTATGGTTGGATGATGGATGGATGGTTTCATTGATGTTATTACCAATTATTAAGCTGGTAAAGCAGATTATTTATGTGGATATATAGTCTGGCACAGTCCACTGAAACAACTCACTCATAGGGGCGGGATCAACGGTTGTCAATCAAACCGTCTTCACATGCTATTGGATAGCGCTAGAGCCATTTAGCAACAACAGGAATCAGCTGGTAGATTAAACTTTTATCGTGTCCCGTCGGCAAAGCGGCCAATAAATCCTCTTTCAAAATAAAAGACTTAAGTTCCTCTATCTTAGAGAAAAGCCCAAATCTAAATCGTCCAAAGTTGATGACAAAGACGTTTCAGATGAACACGGTTCCCAAGCTGCCGCCATGTTGTTTAAACTTAGAGCCTGACATCATCGACTAATCCCGCCCACCAACTTGTTTAAGCGTTGTGATTGGCCCGGTACGAGACTGACCAAACCAATCAGTGTGCTGCAGAGGTTCCAGTGGCTATAGGCCAAAGTCTGCAGAGCAGAACTGACGGTCTAGTATACTCAGGCTAACCAATTATCTCAGAAAAATAACATTTTTAACTTGTCTTAAACATTATATATTGGTAATTTAAAACAATATGAGATGTGTGTAATGTAAACTGAGTATTTTTTACTACTAACTACATGGAATTAGGCAAGAAATTAAAACAAAATTAAAATGCAACTAAATATAAAAGTGATGTGTGGAAAAACTGGGTTTCTTGTGCAGTAATCCAGCTTCCTGTCTCATCTAGTCTCTTAAAACTAACAAGCTCACCTTTGGTCAAAGTTTTACAAACTGCAGTGAGTCAGTGTCTGTGTGTGTGTGGGTAAATGAAGCAGCAACACCAAAAAGTACTTTATTACAAGGAAAGCATGGAAAAAAAAGAATACAATCCATTTTAAACAAAACAAAATGAAAGCAGAGCTGACACACTTTAGTAAAACTCATCACAACGCAAAATTCTCTATTTAACAAGCATTTTAAAACCAGATAAACAGCCTGCTAATGAGGCTGGTTGCGTTTCCTTCCTGTCAAAAAACAGTCAAGTTAATAAATAAACATAAAAAGCCATAAAAAAGTTCAACTCAGAAGTAAAAAGACATAAAAATGCTGTGGCCTTAGTTACAACAATCAGCCACATTATGACCACTGCTGGAGTGGGTGGGTGTCTACTTCCTTTCTACTTTCTAGGAAGAGGCACATTCCTAAGAAAAATCACTACATTGTCTTTAAATATTTCACATTTTAGTGTATAATTACAACAATAAAATACCAGCAATTCAGTTGCTTTGGATACAATAACGTCAATGAGTTTCAAAATAAAACTATTTTGCAAAAATGCTTTGATCTATTGGTTATCATTTCAGTTACAACATGAAACAGTATTTGTCTCTAGTGCCTGAGACTCTGCCCTTGCAAAGAGGGGCCACAGGGGGGGTCCAAGCTTGCTGTCAGGGTGGCCCCCCCTAGAACCGCCCCTGGCCTTACTGCTGTTGCAGTCTGCAGTTAAACAGTAGGTCTAGGACACTTTTTGAAGTCGCCATAAAAAGATTCTTAAGCAAGACAATTCCCTCCTTCATTAAACCCACACTTCCCGTCAGGACGTTCAAAATATTTTTATGATGTGCTTGAGGAATCGACTGCCGTGGCCTATTTGCATTTCATAGTCCCTATCAATGGGGAATCAAAATACTTCACTCTTTAATCCACATACTAGCTGTTTGGTTTATTCCCTTCAGTTTTTTATTTTCTCCCGCCGTTCCATTTCTTTAACAAAGGTAACCTTATTTAAAGAAAACCAGCTTCCAGCAGGATTTTAAGATGATTTTTTTCAAGTGGATGTCAGCAGGGAAACTAGAATTAAATGTTTCCCAAATTGATCGAGTCACGGTCGCCATCGCCTGATTCTTGTGAAAGTGTTCGTTCCTGCTGAGACTTTTTATTGGTATCATTAAAAAGCAAGTTGCGTGGATCTGAACACATGAGAGGCAACGCTGTTTCTGGTTTGTGAACACCTCAAAATTAAACCACAATCTTTGATGTAAAGCAATATAACGTAAAATGCGATGAAGTCAAATTTGTGGTGTTTTTGTTAGAAAAATACAGATTCTTCTTTTTTTAGACGTTGGATAAATGCAGCTCAGTATCTTTGAATCCCACGTTACAAATAGCCTGCAGACAAGAAGATTCATGTTACAACACCCATATCTTTATGGAAAATGTCTTTTTTTTGTAGTCATTAATAAATAAAGAGCTGGTAAGTGCAAAGAGATCGCCGCCATCAGCTCTTTCAGCAGTCACACTAACCCCCATGTCCTGTATCCATCCATCAGCTCAGGGTGTGTGAGGTGTGTGTTTTGGTTTTCAGCAGGGGGGGGGGGGTAGAGAATTTTGTTTGTGCTGAGATTATAGATTCGTTTTAAAAACAGCAAAAGTAATTAAAGATTTAATCAGCGCTCCTCTGGCTAATACACAAACATGCTCCAGTGCAATCATTGGGGGGTTTAACTGTAATTCCTGATGTTGTTTTTGCTTCAGAGATAAATTAGATTTAAATTTTTTTGTAATTATCGAGCTTTGTTGGAAAAATAGCAAGAAATGTATCCTCACACTTCTAACTTTCATCCCTTCTCTTTTTTAAAGTAACCTTTTAAATCTTTAATTTTCCCACATGGTTCGTTAGGTGAAAGCAAAGAGGTGTTTTTAGCAGCTTATCAGGGAAAACCTTGTGTGTTTTCTTTATTCATAACCTCCTGCTGAGTTTAGTCCTAATAGGACACACACGCTCTTTAACACAGATGCTTCTGTGTTTTTTTTGGGGAGGGTGGAGGGTCTTCATTCTTCATCCATCTCCTGTGATTATCTCTTCCTTCTTTGACGACTGGGAGGACCGTGGATGCATGTTTGTGTGTGAGAGACTGATAATGAGTAAACACAAACCCCTTTAACTCCCATTAAGGCTGCAACATTTCTTCTTTTCTTATTTGTATCTTTTTACATATTTTCCTTGAACTCTTAGCTTACATGTTTATCTTTTCTACAGCAATTTATTTTATTAGCATGAGGGCAAAATCGCTAACCTGCTACCAAACACCCCTACAGCCACAAAGGGGTCACACTGGGGTGTCGCTGTCATTAAATGTAGTTAAATGCTAATTTGTCTCTTTTCCCATCCAATTTCACAGCAAGATGCTAAATTCTTGAATCAATGTTATGATCAGTGATGCTGTTTAAAAAGAAATATCGATAATAATGTTCTGTTTTGCATGATATGAAAAGTTATGAATCACTTTTTTAACTCTAATAGATTAAAATGTAATGTAATGTTGTAACAAGTGGGGGCTCGTCCGGGATAAGTATGATACAATACATGCATTGACATTCCAGCTCTTCTTCACATGTTTTCCTGTGAATTTGATAAATCTCATTGAAGTTTAAAGTAAACACGGGTATATTTTTGCTACTTACTAAACATTGATCACTCACAAAAAGATCTTGTTTGAAATTACAAAACACTTTCATAAAACCTGATGCATAAATAACAAAACACATTAAAAACCTACCAGGCAGCAGATATTTATCACTATAACTCAGCAGTGAGCGGCAACATATCAGTTAACGTGATCATGGTGAAAATCTCTTTTTCAAATTTTTTTCTTTTCTCTGCCAACAATTATTATTGAATCCTGTTATTGATCATGAATGCTTTGGAAAGTGTTTGAACCACGTTTTTGACAAATCCATGAAAGGCTAAGGACTCCATAGAAAACCATAGCATTCACGCTAACAACCAGAGAGCCTTAATCTTTGTTGCATTTCCAACAACTTGTGGTTTGTCTCTTTGTTTGTGTTTAAAACCCACACTGGGTTCAGAGCAGAAACAACCATTATTTTTATGTTTAGCTGAACTGACTCATGGCTTAAATTGCAATCTTGCAGTTAGAGTGCATACCAAAAGTCTTTTAAAAAATACAAGAAACCCATTGATCTCCAAGATAATTTTCTCAAACTGTTTAGGAGAAACTATGAGAATCAAAGGACCCCCCCCCCTCTTAGACCACAACTAGACCTCCTGACCTCTATTTCATCCCTGTAACCAAATCATTGCTGAATGCATTTGCTGTTTCCAGAAGTGCTGCAGCTCTGACATTTTCTTAGACATGATGCAGAAGTTAGAGCTCAGATTTCCCAACCATTTGTTCTCGCAGATTACTCCAGTCAGCGTGCGGTAAACAAAACCAAGCGATTTCCACAAGGCATGCTTTACATCAAACCCCGCGTCTTCTGCCTGCTGCACCACCGTGTAGTATTTCCAGCTGTGAGGAAGCATCTTCAGGGGAGAATTTCCAGCTGTTAGGATTATATGTGAGCAGAAACTCGTTCTCACCTTCAGTTTGTTACGGAGCGAAGCTTTGGTGTAATCTTTTTTAGCCGTGTGGCAGGAACCGACGTCAACTTTTGTAAACAGAAAATATTCTGCGTGAATAAAACAAGGGTCATGTAAAATTGTAGAGTTTTGTCATGTCATTAATTCAATTATTTCAAACATTTATGTGTTTATTTACAATTTATGCATATTTTCTACTTGAAATCTGATTCATAAATCCTGCATATTGACAATAAAGACAAGATGCTTTTGTTTGCGCTGAGCATTTAAGTCAACTTGCTCCTTCTTCCCACGAGGCAGCTCCCATCGGACTCCACTTAATTGCCACTTTAGGTGACTGGAATGAGAGTGCAAATTAGATGAAAGTGTTCAGTTGACCTCGGCTTCAATTAATTTTTGAGGAGGAGAGCTTCCAAACCAAACGCATTACGCGGAGAGCTTTGAACAATCTCCGAGATCCCCGGTGGATTGGATTTTATTTTCAGGTGATCTGTAATCTTTGATGAATTTGCTTTTAATAACATGGTTTCAACCTGTGTGCATATTGTTTTTTGGCTCCCTTCAGTAGATTTGCTCATTTCCTTTGGGTGACAATTAACTCACAACAAGCGCTCATATTCTGGGCTCGAGGGACAATTAGCATGAAGTGAGTTGGCGATTTGTCATGTT
This sequence comes from Callopanchax toddi, assembly GCA_006937965.1. Lineage (NCBI taxonomy): Eukaryota > Metazoa > Chordata > Actinopteri > Cyprinodontiformes > Nothobranchiidae > Callopanchax > Callopanchax toddi. The sequence goes on from SSNR01000154.1 coordinate 1,247,510, forward strand.
TGTAACACAATAGCATAAAACAACCACCCACTGTGGAATTGGCTGAGTTATGAAGCTGCCATGTAGATTCTCATAAAGACTCACAATTTCCTGCCCTCTGACACTCACACTGGCACAAATAAGTCTGTAAATAAAACGGGAACGTTGGTTACACGAGCCTGTCACAGGCCACTGATCAGATGACGGGACGATGTAAAATCATTAGAGCTTCCCTCTGTGCGTGGAGCTCAAACACTCAGGAAATCCTTACGTATAAACAAAGTCAAACACCGGCCATTTTCAAACATAAAAACTCCTCTTTGTTTCAACATTTTCTGCACGGCTGAGACTATCCCAGCAAAGCGTAATGATTAGCATTCATCCCTCTCGCTGCAGCCAGTGACTGTGAGAAAATGTCAGACAGCAACTGCTAAAGGAAAAGTGCCAGAATTGCACGGACGTCAATTGAAAAATCGAATGAAAACTTGATGTTGTTTTCAAGCTTTATGAGGTGTGAGAGAGGTGGTGGAAACATGATGCACGTGTGACCAATTTGGCCTGAGAGGCTTTGGGCTTTTTCCTAAAGGCAGCTTCACACAGTTTTTGTTGTTGTTCTTGTAACAGAGAGGGGAAGCAAACTGCCAGAGTGGAGATGCACAATTTTCTTGGCTGATGACCTTTTTATCCAAAAATATGATTATATTAACGGACGCTTTTCTGTTTATTCAAATAAATGTCACCAAAAAACAATCTGGGTACTCTTTATTGAGATGTTTTTCTTTAAAATGCAGTTGAAATGAGATTATTTAGAAAATCTGAGTTTGACTAACTCAGTTGTGCAAGAGTAGGGCTAAATTATTTTAGGTAAGATGCATTTAGAGAAATACAAACTGGTTCATTATGATATATATGTTGTGCAACATTTTGATGACTAACCCTACTTACTAACCCTTTTTGAGTTATTCCTATTCCAAAAAGGTAACATTTAGGCTAAACTACATGTAAAAATCATCCAAATGTGTAATTGTTTAATTTCTAATGACATTCCTTTAAAATCCAAAATGAAAATCTTTTGGGAAGAAAGGATGAATGAAAAGTTTCAAAATAAATCATTTGTAATGGATCATTGTTGTGACACTAGATGCCTGTATTCCAGTCAATTAACCTGCAGTCTATTCTCCTAGTAAACATATATAATACATATATAGTTTATACTCCCTGACTTTCTAGTTTTTTTTCTTTTTTCTTTTCAGATTCTTTCTTAATTTTTATGCATAGTGTCATTTTTTCTCTCTCAATTTTTTTTTTGCATAGTCAGTTCATTAAAAGTCTTTATTTCTTTGTGTCTGCATTTGGATTTTGCATCAGCTCACAATCAATCAGTAGTGAGAGTAAGGGAATGTGGCAAAGTATGAAAATAATTTGTTGATATAAATCATCTTGAGGTAGTTTTGTATTAAAGCTGCAGTCCGGAGCATTTGAGCCAGAGAGAATATTTTGAACCGAAGGTACCAAGGCCCCTTTCAAAACATCCCTTCTCCCCCCTTCTACTCCATCTATCCCCACCTCTACAATGTGCACATGCATCACTCTGGTCTCTAATACGTTTATCGCCAAGTTTAGTCACCAGAATTTTCATTGTTTTTCTTTCTGAAGTTGACGTAGCCTTCAGTAGCCGGGGAATGAAACCTTTTCAGCAGAAGTTTGCTCCAACATTATCTTAATGTTTTTAGGGTTTATAAACTGCATTTATTGATATTTTATTGTGTTTTTATGAGATCTATTGAGTGGTTTTAATGCGTGTTGTGCAGCGCTTTGGTCAGCTGACACGCTGTGTGTTAATGCGCTTTTATAAATAAAGTGGTATGATATGGTAACTTCTCCATGACCGTGCTCTTCCAGTATGGTGACTTTAAACAGAGTGTCGGGTGTAGCCTCGCCTTTACAAGTTTGCACGATGCACATGCACTTTGATTGACAGCCAACAATGCGGAAATTTGAATTCTGTTGGCTTAAAAAATTTGTCGGTCAGTGTGAATTCATAGAAGTCTATGATAGGAAGGAGGGACTTAAGAAGAATAACAAATGTTGTGAAACTCTACCCATATATCATAGATTAGAACTGAACTATCATTTGGAACATTTATAAAACTTTGATACATAAAAAATTGCTCCAGACAGCAGCTTTAAAGTAGTAAAATTAAACATTTTACATGTAGAAATATCTAATTTCCTTTTTATATAAGGAACAAATTGTTGGTTAAGTTTTGCAGCTACAGCTCATAAACAGGAATCTTCATGACATTAAACAGCTGCTATGTCTTTGTGAAACAACAACCATGAGGAAAAGTGAACAAAGTATTAAAGTTTTCATAATCGTAAACTTTATTTGGTTAGAGGTGGTTAGAGGTGCAAAAAATACTCACCAACTAATGGTGATAGGCTGTGATCATGAGTCACCATCACAGCCTATCACCATTAGTTGTGGTTACAAGTTTTTCCAACCTTAAAGACCATCTCTTAGGGTTAAATTTTAAGTTTAGTCGATCTATGACGACCTATTTTATTTGCATTCATAATCTTTAGAATGCCCCACTTCTTTAACTTTATTAGAGAAAGAGGCCATGGTTGTTTTCTTGATATTTTGTAGTTGTTCTGCAGACACCAGATGGAACATGACACTCTAATGGGAGGTTCTTTACTGCTTGACCCCTAAAAGAATTTTAAAATTTGACATATTTGTATAAAAACTATTGATGTTTAGTCTTTAACAGTGGTGCAGGGGAAGGAACTGGAGGAGGACAGTGTAAACAAACCTCTTCCTCAGTTAACCCACTGAGTAACTTCACTCAGACTTTAGCTTCGTGCCTTTTCCTCTCCCTCCTCCTTCACCGCCTCCTTCTGTCCATCCATTTAGCAGCCCTTGACTCTGTCTGTCTCTTTATATGTTTGTCCAGATCTCTATCTTTATCTGTCTGGTGATGGATGGCTCAGGGTGAGGGCCAGTGACTTCTGCTGGATGGAAAACAACTGGCCTTTCTCCATCACACCCTCACACACACACACGCACGCACAAGATTGGCCCTGGGAGGTCCTGTTAGTGTTTGCAGACAGGCCTGTTATCTGAGTGACTGGCAGCTGGCATCCAGCTGCTGCAGATAAAAAACATACCCATACTGAGGCAGACAGGCAGGCGGACACACTCAGAGTGACAATCAGTCTAATCAGACATGCAGTATAACTTGCAGAAGAAAGTCACAGCATAAAATGTAACATCCACAAAAATCAAACAATCAAAGTTTTTTTTTTTCTCTTTTTATTTCAAATCAATCCACTTTTGTATATTTGGTCATCTTGGCCACTTTTAGTTTTGGTCCCCTTCACTCAGAACCTCAGTACAACATTCACAGCCCATTAGAATGTGGCTAGATAGGGACACATTTGCATAACTTATCTCGGTGTGAACGCAATCTTGACACTGTTACACTTTTATTATTCCCTAAATTGGTTTTTACCTGATATTTTTCACAAGATGCTCTCTTGTGCTCTCACTATGCACTATGCAAGTTTCCCCCCAAAAAAATCCAACTTTGCTCACCTCCAATCACACATCATCCCAACCAACATCGTGCCATAACTCTCATGGCTAAGTGCTGGTAAAGAAGTATTGTGCATTAACACAATTCTAAAGATAGGGTTCTAGCCTAGGCCTCAGGCTGCTGTTGTTCTTGCTTCAACCTCTCGACGACAGAAGGTAGACACATACTTGTTTTTACTTTACATATGCATAACTGTGTTTTTTGCTGTGGTCTCTACCATTTTTATGACTGCCTAATTGCTGGAACGTGAGCTAAATCATGTATATACAGGGGTGCACATATGTTTTTTCAATGAGGGACTCTAGTGAGCACCAGACACTGATGGTTGCTACGCACGTCAGCCACCACATGTGTCACTATGCTCCCGCTGCCGTATGAGCAAGCCGTCGAATTGCACCACTTTGAATAGTGAAAGTGAAACTTAACACAACCTGCTCAGCTCAGGCTGCAGTCAGTGTGAAATGACCGGCTGCACAAAGGCGGTGGATGTAACACCGGTGTGCAAAGGAGCGCAAGGAACTGGTACACATGCATTATATTTGGTACTCAAATAGCACACTGCTTATGTGCAGCCCTGCATAAATAATGATTAAGTTCTTTGCAAAAAAACCCCCCCAAAAAACCTAGAAGTAATAGTGTGAGTGATTTATTCCCAGGGGTTTGGTGTCTTTGTGACTGATTATACTCATCCAAATGTTAATAAAAAAGTCTCCTCTATGTTGTTTTCCTCAAAGCAAAAATCTCTTTTGTTTTTCTTCTTCTACTCTTGAGTTGACTGTTTTTTTTCATTGTATCTATGGTGCCCCCACTTTAAATGGATGGAGGTGGATACTGCAATGCCTACAGTAAACACTGTCACAAAAATCTGGTCCACAAAAGAGGCGGGGCATCCCTAATGGCTAGGCACGATGACATAATTTACATTATTGTTTATGTGCATATGAACAAGTACATTTTGGCCCTAAGCCATGCTGATGCTTGCAATGGATAGACATAACCCCACATTGTGGAAATGCCACCACTATGCTCCACTCAGGACTCCAATATGCTTCCATCATGATAACAAAACAGAAAAACCTAGAAGTTTTGTGCATTTACAAAGCAATCATGAATCTACCACACTATCAAGGAGTCTACTGCATCCTTAATAAACATCTATTTTGCCTGGTTGTCATCAAAGGGTGTCTTATATTCCCAACATGTGCCACTTGTTTTATTTCCTGATGTTTTGTGTTGGTCCCACTGGGACAGGCAATTTTGGGTGAAATCACAAAAAAAAGTTTGACTCTATTTTTTTTTCTATGACAAACAAATCACACCCACATGTCAACTTGACTTCGTGTCACCCGATCGCAGAATCGATGAACACAATTGTTCTTTTTCTTCCAAGTAAGCTTTTTTTTTGGTGCCTGAATGAATAAATGAGGCCTTCTTCTGGCATTTTTTCCTTGAGATGTCGAAGCCAGATTCTCTAAGATTTATCAGGATGGCCTTTGCAGCGACTGGACCTTTAAAACAAGGCAATGACCTAAAATATTCAGTAAAAGTGGAAAGAAAAGAAGAAAACGGCCAGAGTTCAGCCGAATACCCTTAAGATTCAGCAGACAAGACAAAAGGTGAGAGTAATGATAGGGAAGCTATTAAAGACACAAAGACTTTAAAAAATGTACTGCGCCTAAATACACTTTACTATACTTTACCACCATTTGTCTCTCATTATTACGATCCCATTTATGCCGTTTACTGCTGACCTTTTTCTGTATTTAGCTCAAAACCTCTATAACTAACTCCTGCATATCAGGACTCTTTCACCTGGTATGTCTGGCCATGTCTATATGCTGGGATATTGTGGGGTCATGTGATTGCAATCAGGTTGTATTGTATATTCAATCAGTCACTGCTCCATCCACGGCCATCGTTATGCTTATTGTGTAAGTACGGTCTTTGCAAGCTGAAGATGAGGCAAACTCACATGCACGCAAACACAAAGATGCAACCTCTGAAATCAATTCAGTCTGACTTGCCACTTCTTATAACACATCACAGCTCCAAGCTGATTGAATCTGCAGCCGGATTCTGATCAGCAACACTTTAAATTCCACTCACAGAAAAACCCCTCGTGCTCTTCCTCTGCAGATGACTTATGGTATATCTGGAAAATTCATTTGGTGTGGGAAGAGTTCTGCACAGAGTTCACGTTCTCAATTTTGTGCACCAATATTGCATTTGTATTGGCTTCAGATAACCAATGTTGTCTTCCATATGGACAAATAAAAATGTCTTACCTCAAAATCGTCCAAACAAACTCATATTGTATTACAGGATGTAAAGGACAGATTTAGGTGTATAAGTTTGCTTTTTAAACATATATAAGAAAAAGATCTTGGAATAACAAATATAATCAAGAGGAACTTATTGTACAATGCCTACTGAGTCAATATTATTTACTTTTTTTTCTTTAGGCTTTAGTCCTGGAAGGAATGAATTGGATTATTGCTTTCAGATGTCACAGACATTTTCGTGAAGTTGTCATTTTTAAGTTAGTTAAAGAGTCAACATGTTCTCAGATAAAAAAAAAAAACACTTTTATGTACTGATGTTGTGCAAAGCACTAAACTTTTTTAAAGTTAGAGAATGATTAGAGTTCATAATTCAAAAGAATAATAATTGTCTCATTAAATCCTCTGAAGACCAATGAGGACCGCAACGCAGGATGACTTCTAAGTCCCAATAACAGCACCAACGTTTTCAAAAGCTGTCACTGACACAAATATTAATCATGTCAAAGTGAAAAATTCAATTCCCATGCAACATAATTTGCACTTAAAATCCAACCATGTCTACCACTGATAAACTGTCAGTGTTATAATAAACTGTCCTCATCAAACAATAATCCCTAGAGCTGGTTTTTTGTTTAGGCAATAACCTTTGATGCATAGATACCCAAATGATGGGTAAATTGCATGCAAAGGTCAAAATGGCATCTAAAAAAAATACATCCACTTTCCTTTTAGCTTATCCAAAGTCAGGTCACGGAGGAGGTAGCAGGTCCATGACAGAAATCTCCTCAGATTCCTCTGGGGTCCCAAGGCGTTCCCAGGCCAGAGGATAAATAATCCCTCCAGAAACTAGGGCTGGGTACCATTACATATTTTTCAATACTACTACTTTAACGATACCTGGTTTTCGGTACCTCTATGTTTAATTCTGAGTGAAAATAACAAAGTAACCAAAAACAGAAAACATAGTTTTATGGCAAATTTATACATTATTATTATTATTATTATTTATTGCTTACCTCGGGAACTTTCTGTTACGTCAGTGACGCGGTCTTCCCCCTCACACACCCCCTGATGCAGCAGAGGCTGAAAACTCAGGTCTGCTTTTTTGTGTGTGCAGTAGAACTGTACAGGCTGCAGCTGCAAGTTAATTCCATGCCAGATGAGTTGCTCTGACTAATTGCTGTTTTTCCTGTTTTTCACAGCACAAATCTTATTGCATATGTTGCATTTTGCTCTGTTCCCATTTACCGTTCCAAGATGCAGCCAAACTTCAGATTTTTTTTGGCATTTTCAACCTGGAAGTCCCTTAGCTTGTAGGAGAACTGTTGTTGAGAGGGAGAGGAGGGGCTGCTGGAAGCTCTCCTCCGAGCGTCACGTAACGTGGAGCAGAGCGGAACTGGATGAATTGGAGCGGCTCATTTAGAGGGACATTTAATTGTAAAAGTACCGAAATCTGTACCTTTTTTTTTCAGTACCAGTACCTAATGCTTTAGGTCGCTACCGATTGCTTTAGGTCGGTTCCAAAGAAGTACCGTGTTTTGGTACCCAGACCTACCAGCAAGTCCTGAGTCTTTCTTGGAGTCTCCTTTGAGTGGGACATCAGCCCCTGGTAAGGTCTCCCATGGCAACGTGACCTGAGGGGAGGTGTCAAAGTGGTTCAAAGACCAAGATGGAGGACATTCTCGACTGGATCGAAGTTCCGTGACAAAAGTTGGTTGAAACATGGATGGAGCAGCAAATCAGAAGCTTTGATTTTCAACTCAACTCCTTTATGATGACAGACTGGAGCAATGCCCACGTTGCTGCAGATTGAGGCCAATCCATCCAATCATCACTCCTAAACAAGAAACCTGATGATGGTTTATTAGTAAGACAAAACCATTTTTGCTATAGCTGTGATTTGTTTATAACCCAAAACCAAGTAGTTGATTTGACCATAAATCAGAAAGCAGCACAAGTTTTCTACTGATAGGTTTTAGTATTGATATGTGACAGAAGTAACCAAGGGATTATGGTCTTTATTTAACCATCCATCAGTAAAGTTTATGATGAGATGAAGTCAAGACCTTCACCTACTTATACATTTCCACCTGAAGTCAGATTTCGGAGTCTACAGGCCCAAACATCATTTTCTCATGAGATAATCTCAAACACCTCCTGATAGATCCCGAGTTGTTCCCAGGCCAGATACTGTATGAAGTCCCTCTCAAAAACACATGGTTGACTGTTCATACCACATATTATAATTTCACTCTCTCATAAAACTGGTGGTTTTAGTCGTTTTAGTGAGCCATAATTATGCCACGAGCACCTTTTCAGAAATTTCACCTGCGTTGTGTGACCCTCACACTCTTCACCTCCTAAACACAGAGGAGGAGGAGGATCCAGCCGGTAGCTCCTGACCCTGGGTACCACAAGAGGAGCTGATGGCATTTAGAATGCAATCCAGTGCTGGAATGTCTTCGGATTCAGTAAATTCTGTATCAAGTTACAATTTACCCACAGAATCTAAAATAGAACGTCCTATTAAATCACCATTAAATGGTTTTAGTTTTCAGTTTGAGTAAAATTGCTGCTAAATAAAAGCCATGAACATGTTCCCATCTCCACAGAGGCAGTTACTAAACATCACCACCTGCACTAGCTGAAACAAATCTCTTTATAATGAGTCCTAATAGACCAAATTAAACAAAGTTTAATGCATAAATTACACTCACTTAATAGACTCAAATTCACAAATAATAATCCAGGGTGGGAAATTCACACTGTTAATGGAAGATCCCATATAAAACGGTTATAAGTAAGATTTCATATTTTGAAGAAAATAGAGATTATTTCCTATAAAAGTTGCTTTTTGTGTTTTATTTTCTTTGTCCTGCCATAAAGAGTCAAATGCTCACTCATAGTCAACATTTACTACAGAGCTTTGTCACAAAAAACAACACTGTTGCCTAAATTGGTTTCCAGGACAACCATGACTTATGCATAGCTGATAACATAAATGGATTATGTTGTGTTTTCTACTTTTATAAACAACTCCAGCCTCAAAATGAATCATGCAAACAATTTTTATAGTAATTTTCATCACCATCAGTGTACGCAGAATTTGAACAGAACTGCACAAAGAGCAGTAGCTTTTTCTGGTGCAGCCTAAGGCCTAATGTGAGAATATTTCTGTATTTGTGTTAATTAATTGTGTTTTTAATTTTAACCTCACCTCGCCTGGCCTTTATCCGCTTATCCGGGTCTGGACTGCAGAGGCAGCATCCCAAGTAGGGCATCCCAGACCATCCTTTCCCTGGTCAAGTCCACCAGCTCCTCCGCTGGGACAGCAGGCATTCCCTGGCCAATCTGGAGATGTATTTCCTCCAGCTTGTCCTGGGTTGTCCTCTCGAGGGAGGCGTCCAGGAGGCATCAAATGCCCAAACCACCTCAACTGGCTCCTTTTGATGCAGAGGAGCAGCACTCTACTCCGAGTCTCTTCCGGATGTCCGAGCTCCTCGCCCTGCCCGGCCACCCTTTGGAGGAAACTATTTTCAGCTGCTTATATCTGCGATCTCGTTCTTTTGGTCATTACCCAAAGCTCATATGAGGACTGGGATTGTTTGGTAAATCGAGAGCCTTGCCTTCTGGCCCAGCTCACCATGACAGATCGGTTCAGTGTCGCATCACTGCAGACGCTGCACCAATCCGCCTGTCCTGCTCCTCCACTTGGGGTAAGACCTCTCTCCCAGTTGGCAAGCCACCCTTGTCTGTTTTTTAAAAAAATTTACATGAACCTATATTTAAGACTGGAGTTTATTCTATTCATTGATGGTGTTAATCAGAAATATGTGTTATTGTAGCAACTCAGATATCCTGCAGCTGCCACGTTAAGAAGTTACAGATCATCATCAGTTCTTGGTGGACAGAAATGCAGAGTGTGAAAAATGTTTATTGATAATTGAATGCTGTTGTGTAGACATGAGGCCAATCCATGTGCTAGACTAGTCTAGGTGAACTGTAAAATAAGAGGGTAACATATATAAAATCTTACTAGGATTGTCAGTTTGATGAAATTTAATTTGGGTTTCGAACAGCTTAGAAGAATGGCTCTTAAAAGAATTAGTGAATATTTCAGTGAAAACGATTATAAAGAGTTGATTTTGTTCTGTGAAGGAGAAATGTGCTTTTTTTTTTTTTTTAGAATAAGAGCTGAATGTAGTTCATTCTCATTCTCTATGCCTACTTTCTACCTCGCTCCCTAAATGCCACAGTTATTCCTGCAGAATCTGCAAAATATATGCAATTCCCATGCAGGGACACACGAGGCTAGAAGGTAACAGCACTCGTGTCCAAAAATTACCTGCATGTTATTGCCTATATTTTTGCTCTACTACAGCATTACAGGCTCAATATGAAACCAAAGTTGTTCAAGGTGAATTTTACAACTGAGATTTATTTGTCCTACCAGGCTTCAGGAGGGATTTTGAGCCGAGGAGAATTTCGGTTTCTTCAGGAGTAGCGCTGGATTTACACACATCAGTGCGCTGGGAGTAAAAGGGGGTGTGTGTGGGGGGAAATAAGGGGTGATGAGGAGGAAAGAGAGAGAAAGAGAGGGGTGGAGGTTTTCAAATGTCAAGTCCTGGGAGATTAACAAGCTAGCGAGGGAGGATCGAGCTCGGTTTGTCTGCTCGCTACCTCTCTCCCCTCTGCCTCCTCAACTTGAACATCCTGTCTCTCGGGCTCGCCGTTTCAGGCACAAACACTGTCTCTCATTCTTCCTTCTTTTCACTTTATAACATCCTCCCTGTCTTTTGCACACACACTCATAAGCATGCACCCTTGTGTCATCTCCCCCTTTCTGTCTTTTACTCACTTTCTCACTTCTCCCTTTTTAAGAGTGAATATTTTAACCCCCTTACATTGTGGGGATTTGGTGAATGAGAAGCAAAAAAAGGAAGAAGAAGGGGAAAAAATAGTCTGAATAAATTTTAGAAAGGGGTTAGTGGTGGGAACAGAAAAGTGGTCTCTCATTGTTATGCATGAAAAGTCTGGCAGACTGAGGAGACGGGAACGTGGAAAGAACAGAAGGGTGTGGAGATAGAGAGCAGTAGCTGTTTTTTTATGCAGTCGGTTCAGAAATTATAAATTGGACTGTTGAGGAATGCTGTTTTCATATACAGATGTTTATTCATAAGGCCTGTGAAAAATGTTCAATAAAAATGTTCTTAATGAGACAATTCTAGATCTACAGACAGTTATATGACACAAATCACAGTCTGTGTCTGACAGAGCTGACTCGGAACCAGAGCGCTCTAATGGCAGTGTCCCACTGGGCTTTTCTGCAAAACTGCAGAAAAACATGTAGATTTTCAGTTGGAATCACGTTAAATTGAGTGTAAAATATAAGGTTGTGTTTAAGGCTGGCTTACATGGAGCAGATGGCGTAATTGCAAACTGCAACTGTGGTGTAAATTTTAGGACAAAATGTCCCAATTACATCTCAGGTAGTTCACAATGTATCCTATTTTTCCCCTCCCTGACTTGAATACCAACCCTGATATGCCCTGTTGTGTTTGGTGTTTTGTCCTGTTTCCTCCCCAGTGTTCCTCCTCCTGTCTTTATTAGTTTAGTTTGCCTACTCCTTCCCAGTGTTTTCCTGTGTTCCTCCTCCTGCCCTTCTGCATTAATGTCCCGCAGGTGTGTCTCATGTTTGGTTTAGTTGCTCCTCCCCTGCGGTGTCCCTGATGTCCTCCTCAGGTGTAATCCGACATCATTCACAGCACCTGTTTCTCATTCCTCTGATCACCCTCCCTTCCATATGAGTACCTCACTTCATTCACTCTGTCAGATTCTACTGTTGTCTATCTAGTTGCTGCCTGTCATTTGCCCTGCTCCTCCCCGTTGTTTGCCCTGCTCCTCCCCGTCGTTTGCCCTGCTCCTCCCCGTCGTTTGCCCTGTTCCTCCTCGTCGTTTGCCCTGTTCCTCCCCGTCGTTTGCCCTGTTCCTCCCCGTCGTTTGCCCTGTTCCTCCTCGTCGTTTGCCCTGCTCCTCCTCGTCGTTTGCCCTGTTCCTCCCC
>SSNR01000154.1:1260009-1333574 GCA_006937965.1 Callopanchax toddi
TTTGCCCTGTTCCTCCCCGTCCTTTGCCCTGTTCCTCCCCGTCCTTTGCCCTGTTCCTCCCCGTCCTTTGCCCTGTTCCTCCCCGTCGTTTGCCCTGTTCCTCCCCGTCGTTTGCCCTGTTCCTCCCCGTCCTTTGCCCTGTTCCTCCCCGTCGTTTGCCCTGTTCCTCCCCGTCCTTTGCCCTGTTCCTCCCCGTCCTTTGCCCTGTTCCTCCCCGTCCTTTGCCCTGTTCCTCCCCATTCTTTCCTGTTTTGTCTTTAAAATACAGTAAAGCCTTTTAACGTCATCTGCCTGGTGCTGCTTCTGTCAGCCTGCATGTGGGTCCTGCTACAACCCTCAAAACGTAACAAAACATGTCTAAACTTTTCTCACATTACTCACTTGTTGAAACTAAATCAAGAAGGGTTTAAGACAGGTTGTGGATTCCCAAGATGAATGAGACTATACTTTATTTGCAAAGTTTTGTATTGTGTTTAAAATTCCAGCAAAAAATGCAAAACTTTCAACTATTTTGAGACATTTTTGAAACTCCTTTGCAAATGGATTTTGCCACCAACAGTCACAGTCTGATCTCCTGATCTTTTTGGTTCTAACACTAAATTACCAATGCTTTCTCAGCAACAACTTTCTGAAACTGAAATTTGAGACTGAAATGTTTAAAAATCTCTGTTCATTTATCTTTTGCTGCATAATCTAAGACAAAATACTTTGCTTGAACATGAATAAAATTAGCAGAAATAACATGAGCTCCTTCTAATTCATACTCCTGAATAAACATGCAGTTAAAGAGCACTGCAAAAACTGCCTTTCCAGTCTGTTTTCATAAACTGCTCAAAACGCTGAGCAACACTGTAGAAAAATGATGAAATGGTCCTGTGATAAATAAATTTAAGGGAAAAAATATAACTTAATGTTGATTTCTTTTGTTTGTTTAGGATTTTACATAAAAGCCATAGTAAAGGTTTTCTTTTTATATCCAATGCAACGTGCAAAATTTTATTAAAGCTTTTGGTTGTTTAGAGCCTAATAATACCAAACTGAGCAGCTACAAAAGCAAGCATGAGCTCAATATTGAATTTCAAGGCCACTTTGAAGCAGTAACATCAGCCAGACAATAAGCCCAACACATGCTGCATCACACACCCTTCATAACCAGGACAGTTAGTTAATAATTCATGCTTTCACGATGACTGTATCAAAGAGGGGAAGAACCAGCGCCAGGATGTGTTTCTAAGACTGCATGTTGTTCTGTTTGTTATAGAGACTCCATTATAAACCCATCAACAAAACAAGAAACTGTTTTTGTGTTTTTCATCCTTTACTTCTTATTTATTTATTTAGCATATCCTGAGTGTTTTTATAAAATCAGTTTATTTTTTTGTCATCAGTCTGACACTTTAGAGCCAATCCTTCACTTTAAACCCGTCTGATTTTCAAAAGACAGATTTACATTTTGACATTTATTTATAAAATCATGTTTTGGAGACTTTGTGTCACCCTGTTGATAAAGAGCAAACTTAGTAACCAATAACAGGGACTCCCTCAGGTGTTTGGAGTCGATGCCCAGCTGCATTTTTTTTGCTTGATTTTTCAGCAACTGAATCACGTGGAATAATAGTTACATTAATCCACATATTTTTTTTTTTTTTTTTTGGCTAGAAGACATCTGTTGTATTTGCTGTTGATTTAGAGATTTACTGAGCTTATGAGCAGTCTGTGAACGCAGCATACCACCACCAGCCTGTCAGCTTAAAAACAACAAAGAAATGCAAAAACTATAAAGATGATTTTAGACTCAAACTCATCCTGAGAAGAGGATTCTGAAAAGTTTGGAACTTCTGGAAGTTTTAGTTGACTTTTATATGTGTACAAATGTACTATTATACTAAAAATATTTAAACGTGTAGATCTAAAATTATTCATGGAAACACTTCCTCTGTGTGACTCTGTTTCTGTGGCTCCAGACCAGAGCAGGACTTGGTAGGTTTACTCTTTACACTGAAATCCTGCAGGCTGACTTGCACTAACCTAAATACGGACATTTTCCTCAAAGAAAACCGATGTACCGGTGTTCAGAAAAAAACTTTTTTTTTACCACAAAAAAGACAATTAAAACTGGTATTTATAAACTGATCACCATTTTTGTTCAATATTTTTTATGAAGAAAAAAATTGAATGGACTTTAAGTCTCAAATTAACACACAAACAGTCATATGTTGTGTGTGTTTCTGATATCTTGTTAGGAGTGTCTCTGCTGTAATCAAGGATCATGTTGTGACCAGTATAGTCCACATGAGGACACAAAACTGGTCCTAATGAGGCAAGATGTCATTTCTAGAGTCCTTAGAGCTACACAGTGGATTAAAGTTAAGTAACATTGTTTGTTAGAATGTATGAAATAATATGATATTATGTGTGTGTGTGTGCTGTCAGCAGTCTTTAATACATAAAGTTGTAAATCTAGTTCTTTCTTCTGCTTTAAACACAAACAATGGTGTTGATTTGCCTCACATGCATGAATGAACACATGAAAGAAAATCAAAGATTATCAATGAACACTTCCCTGAATTGATGCATGAAATTCTAGCTTGTGCGGCACATCAACAAATCATCCCTCCTTTTTGTTTACTACCCGTCTTTCTGTTCTTGTGGATCTCAGTGTATAGATAAAAAAATCAAACAAGTAACCAGTTAATACTTGTTTATTTGTAGCAGAAACATCCCAAATGCCTCACCTCGCTTTCCTCCTCTTAACTGAGTCCGGGTTGCAGACGCAGCATCCCAGGTAGGACATTCCAGACTGTCCTGTCCACCTCCTCCAGCTCCTCTGGACCCCCAGGCGTTCTCAGGCGAGCCTGGAGATGTGTTTCCTCCAGCTTGTCCTGTGTTGACCCCATCAGATGCCAAAGGCTAATTTATAATGGTTTAAAAACATAAAACCATTAAGTTTGAGCTTTTTTATTAGTTACAGTCGCACAAACTAATCAATCACATGGCAGCAACTCAACGAAGCATTGATGAAAAAGTTCCAATAATGATATATCAACAAGAATAATGTAGTAATTGCCCATCCCCAATATAAACCACAAGCATTTTAATATTAGGTTTCTCCCTGTTCAGGTGTTTTTCTCTAATGATGAAAATATCCACCAGTTTCCACGTTGGTTTGTGGTTTTTAAGTGAACCGTCATCAGGATCAGACTGCTGTGAGGCGTTCAAACACACGGGGACTCCTAATTACTCGTGCAACACAAAGTGTTTTCTGAATGTAAATTACCTCACTGTGGTACATTTACATTCTCAACACACCTCAGCAGCCTCTAAGATGTAAATATATTCATCTTATCAAACGCAGGTCATATTTACCGAGCTTTTATCTCCCAGAAATGTCTGCTCCTCGCTTGTCAGACGCTCATGTAAATACACAAATCTTTTCATCTTAAAGCTAAGACCTAAACATGCTCTTTGTTGGCAACACCAATCGGTTTTAGCCCAGCAACTGTTTTCATCACTTTTTCACCTTTTACTAAACCAAACGCGTGGCTGAAGGCACAATGAAATAAACACCTTATGTGTATTTTACTTGCTCTATTTGTGGATCAGTTGGCAAGTACATAATGGTTCAGATCTACTTCATTTTTGAGAAACAGATTAGTTCTGACCCAGTTGGACTGGGGCAAAAACTAAAATAGAGCTCAGCAGTCTTAAAACACACGCTAACATTATGTTATGAACATTAAAACGGTCATAGGTTTGGCATAACTCTGAAGCACTTCAGGTTCCCTTCTGATTAGAAGCTTTATAATATTGAAAGCTGGTGCAATTTTTACAGCAGTGTAAAAGTGCATGAATTGCTATGAAATGTTTGAGAAAAGTTGTTTTAGTTTGCAGAAATCCACTTTCTAACTGGTCCCACTGGAACCATGTACTTCTGCAAACTGATGTTGCTCAAAGACCTATCAATAACAGGTAAAATAATAAATGTTTGTGATGTTTTTCTACAGAAAACCTATTTTACGGGTTCAAATTATCACTTTAAATACAACTAATGCTAAAAAACAATTTTGGTATTTTGCTATACTCTATTTTTGTGCTACAAAATTACATTCTGGTTGTTAGGATTTTAATTATATCTATCAATTCTAGAGGGTCACTTGCGGATAAATTTAAAAAAAAATCATCCAATAAAGGGTAAATAACATAATTCCTCATTGATTAAAACACTTTTTTTTTAATTGTTGGGATTTTATTTACCAGAAAATATTAAAGTTTTTTTTTTAAAGATTTTAAAATAAATATTAAATATAATCTGTGTAAAATGAAATCTGCCACCTAAATGTGCTTAAAAAACATTTGATTGCATTCCTCCACCTACTCAGATATACTTGCATAAACTTTAATAATATTTATTCTGTCTCATTCAGGGAGATAAAATTATATTTCTTGTGTATGCACATTTAGGTGTCTGACCACTTAATTTGTTAGAGTTCACATTATTTTTCAGGACACTAAAACACTGAAGAGAATCAAAGTCGTCCATCAGAAGAGTCAATTATCTCCCCTCCTCTCAGCTGAAACTTAATTTGTGTTGATTTTTTTTTCACATTGAAATTTGGAATATCTTGCGTTAACCCTCCTCTGAATATAACATTAGTACTGCACATCTCAGAGCTCATCAGATATCCGTTAAGAGTCCAGAACACAGCTGATCTCCTCGTTCATGCTAAAGCCGTTCATCCAATTATCCTGTGTCACTGTGAGGGGGGTTTATAGAAAGCCTGCTGGAACTTCTGCCTGCTTAGCAGCCATGAGTTAAACTGACACCAAATATCAAAACGTATTAGCGGGAATTTTTCATAAAGCTTCAGTGACAAGATAAAATATAAAGCTGTGAAGCAAAGGGACAGATTAAATCAAACATTCTTTGAAAAGGTCATGAGAGCTGAGATGGAAAGTTATATTTCTTTTGTCTGTCACTAATCCATTTTTAAGGGTGTCATTTGGGGTTCGTTTATTACAGACTCATCTCTTTTTATGACGAACAGTCCAGGAAAAACTAACTATAAAGTAATCTAAAAGTTTTTCTTTAAAAAGTTACAAAATTAAAGTCAAAGACCAACAGATGATCAAAGACTTAAAGCCATACGTTGCAACTTTTTCATATTTTAAAATCTTTTCCTTGAGCCAGTATCTGACCCTTTACAGGGTTAATGAAAAGTCACTCAGCCCCATCTGGTGATTAGATCCAGAATACCACGATTGCAAGATATGAGTCTGCGGTCCGGTGCCCTGAAGTCACACAAAGCCACATATCTCATGAGGGTTAGGCTAACACAATGTGGCTAATTGTTATGCTAACGCCAGAGTGGTTTTAGCTCATGATTCCTGCTTTTTTTAATCTCTCCCGGCTTGAACACAGCTGATTTCTTTGAAGGAGTAAATAACCGCTAATGTAGAAAGCAATAAAGGCTGAGAAGACATTTCAACAGTTGGATTTACGTGTTTCTGAGCATAGATATATATAAAGGCTAGATGGATCATCTGGGGTTCGACAGCGTAGCTACACGGTAGCCATCTTTCCACCGACAGCTGACATTCTGCTCTCTATGGCAGCAAATGGAAGGTGAGTGATCAAGTTAGCTAAAAACACTCATAACTCGATGGAAAATGAACAAATTTACAAACGGTTTACTTTCTTACAAACCTTATTATGTATAGACTTGAGATAGGATACTAATTCATGAGTTTCCCAACCATTATCGATATATTTCGATATTTCACAGCCACGTCTTTGATGTTTATAACAAAGTAAACTGTTTGAAAATCAGTTAAAAATTGAGCAAGTTAGAGGTATTTAAAGCGGCACTCTGGAGCATTTTTCTCTGTATCAAAGTTTTCTAAATGTTTTAAATGATATTTCAGGTCTAAACTATGATCTATGGGTTGAGTTCCACAACATCTGTCATTCTGATGAAGACCCTCCTTCCTCCTAGAGACCCCTTTCCATTATTTCTTGCCGCCGACATTTTTCAGCCAATGAAATTCAAATTTCTGCATTCTCTCAACATGCACGCGCATCGACCATACCTGTACCAGTAGGGGGCGCTGTCGTACAGGACGCTCCGTGTGTTTCTCTGCCGTCTCAGCCGTTCACTGAGGACTCACGACTCATTTCTACTAAAAACCTACCCATTCTCCAGCTAAAGACGGATTTATTTTTATTTTTAAACCTTTCACCTCACAGAATGGCAAGGCTTGACAGGATTATGCGTTTATTTTGGTCAGAAAGTTCATCCAGGGCCGAGTCAAGTTCAGCTTCAGAGTCCAGCAGCAGCTCTCTGCTAACAGAGCTAATATCAGAAGCAGCAGGGACAGAGAGGGCTCTTCAGACCCTCGTAGTGTTGTTGGAATAAGATTGTGAACTGTGAGTGATTAAACCCTACACATTGAGCGGTACAGTTCATGTCCGAAGTATATGCGCCGCGTGCACGCGCGCACACGCGACCGGACGCGCGTGTCGAGATGTTTTGAGGAGGAGCCTTTGGACGCTAGATTCAAAAACTGCTCTCCTGATGAAATCCTCCGGAGTGCCGCTTTAATAGTACATGCTCTATTGACACCAATGTTAAGACAAGGGGCAGCTCTTGGTGGTAAGATGGCTGTCGGCGTAGCTACATCAGGGTCTATTGACGAACAGCGTGGGTAAAATATCTAGCCTATATATATATGATATCTATGTTTCTGAGCAGAAACAATGGTGCTAACAGTTTTACGGCAGTGATTTAAATCAGACACCAGGGGAGCCAAAACAAGCAAAACTGCATAGTATCTCTTTAAGAGTTTGGATTATATGACTCTCAGCTATTAACTGTATAGTGAACCTTATATGTGTCAAAATGACTTAAGTTTTGAAGCCCTTTTGTGTTTATTAATATTTATTTGCTGTGGTTTGTTTGATATTTTGCCATAAAGCACACACAAAATGCAAAATAAATATTTTTTAGTGATAATCAAGCCATCTGCTCCCCAGTTAGCCATGGAGTAGGCGTTTATATCCCGTTTTGAATGTAAACACAGTGAAATATTCTCAGATTCTTCTTTAGTTTGGCAGTTTATTGCAACGTTAAATCTGATTAGTGCGTTGAACAACACTCATCATCCCCCAGCTGTCAGTTTACATCAAATGATCTCATATATTATATTCTGCCTGCTTGTTTCCTGGTGACGTGGATCAGCTCCTGTACCTGCCCTAAGTAGAACCACACAGACCAGGCTTCTCCGGCTGCAAACACAACAGCACCATATGCACCAGGTTCACACCCTCAGGGCAAAGAGTAGAACAGACAATGAGGAACAGACACCATGTCATCTGCGCCTGCATGAAAGCGCATATCTTTTTGTTTACGCAGGTCACCACTGGCCTCCCTGAGGGCAGCAGTGGCAGAGTGGATAATTTGGCATTCATTAAATCTCTCTCCAGTGACCTAACGACCCTCTTCAAGCTTGCCTGAAAACAGCCCGTATCCACCTAGTGATGTGTGATTACCTCCACTGGTCACAACCTCGGTCAAAATTTAGTTCACTTGTGCAGAGGGGGATATCAGGCCATCGATGTGCAGCTGTGGCTTTCTCATTTGGCTGGAATTGCCTTTTAGTCTGCACCAAAAGTCTGTGGTTCTGTTGAAAAAAATCTCTGAGTGGTGAAGTCACAAGGTTGGAGCATGCAGAGGAGAGAAATACAAGAAAACAGTTCAGACTTACTAAATATTGATTCATCAGCATCAAGTTCATTATTTTTTTTAATCATCGCTGTTATCTTTTTAATTATTTTCATGTTTTTACATAAATCAACTCTACTGGCAATCTTTCACGTCTACCAGTTGTTTAATGGATGATTTTTCAAAGTAAAATGTCAAAAAAAACATTTTTTTTTTTTGCTGTCAAAACTGATGTGAAGAAAAAAGAATGACCTCCTAAATAAAGTTAACGTGTTTCTGTGTGTTTTTGTTTTATAGTTTCAATGAGACAAAAAGAGCACAAAACCACATTTAAGCTTTTATTCTCTGAACCTATAATCAGGGCTGCACACACATTTTCCATCGAGGTACTCGAGGGAGAACCTGGTGTCTGGTACGCACCACATCTCCGTGGGTTTCGTAAGGGGTGATGATAAGCTGTCGTCGGTGCTGCACACGCGTGTCACCAGTGCTCGGCATGTGTGAGTTGTGTGCATGTGTCAGACAGGCTGCGATTGTGTTTCTAGTACTGGCGCACGTGTCGCACCGGTACTGCAGGCGTGTGTTGGAGGTGCTGCAAGTGTGTTGAGGTTCTGTGCATGTGTCTAGCTTCAGAGGCCATTTGAGGACTCATTCGCTGCAACAGGATGTGAAGCTCGTCAGATCGTGCGCTGTGCCATCGGGAAAGGTGCATTCTGGTACGCATGCATGATATCTGCTGCGCATGGTGGACTAATTATGTGCACCCCTGCTTATAAACCACATCTTCTCTGTAAAACTTGTCATTTTTAAAGGTGGTTTTTGCAGTAAAAAAAAAAAAAAACAGTTTTCAAGCAGACCTTGAAGTACATTTAAATATACATATGCGTTGTTTAACTAACTACAGATATTTCAGTGTAAAACTCTCCGCTGTGTCGTGTTTTAGCAGAAATGTCTGAAAACCTTCATCATCTTTGTGTGAAAAGAAGTGAAGAGGATAAAATCCTCTTGTGAGCTCAATACGGAAAAGATTTTTTGTAACCCTGTGAGAAACTTACCAGGTGCAAAGGAAGTGTTGTAAAGATTTTTCACATAAAGTTACTTTGTCTAATGGAGCTGAAGCCCAACAGTGAAGGCAATCTAAAACATTAGCTGTAAATGTCAACTCTATGCAACAGCAAGACACCAGAAATGTGAAAATCACAAATAGTCTAAACGAATTTTACTTTACCTCATTTCACCTTTATTATAATGAATTTATACATGCAGTTTGAGCAGAGTCGGAACGCCGCTGCACCTGCTTTAGTTAGAAACTTCTTGAAAGTTGTGCAAATGGAAACTTTACAAAAGAGCGAAACTAAAAACTGGAACATTGTACATCTGTTAGCGAATGGTGAGTGCACCTGCTGCATGATAAATGAGCTCAGAATAGCTATGAACTGTGTCTGCTCAGTTTGGATCTTATAAAACATTGTCTGACCTGGGATGATAAACAATTAAAGGTAAAGATCAAAAACAATGCTGTAGATTATTTATAGTTTTGCCGCAATGTGCACAGGACATCATTTAAAGCAGACTCAAAAGTTTTTAACCTTGCTGACTTTATCCAAAGTATCTGTACAGTTATGGTGTGCCATGGTGCAGCCTTTCCATTAATTAGACCTGTAACCTCACCGCAATCATCACAATCAGAAAAACCACCCACAGAGCGACACATTCTCCCTGCAGTCTAGACGCTCTTTCTCTCAAACGCACTCGTTCTGCTCACCTCCTCTTCCTGCTGTCTGTCGCTCTGTTGAACATCTGCACTTGAAGGCTCGCTGTGGATCCCTCTCTCGTCAGG
This sequence comes from Callopanchax toddi, assembly GCA_006937965.1. Lineage (NCBI taxonomy): Eukaryota > Metazoa > Chordata > Actinopteri > Cyprinodontiformes > Nothobranchiidae > Callopanchax > Callopanchax toddi. Next base: position 1,269,568 of record SSNR01000154.1, read on the forward strand.
GCCATCTGTCTCCATCTACTGTAATGTTAATGATGAATAACACACTGAACTCTCTGATAATAGAGATTAACTCTTTGCTTTGCTGGTCTTCATTAAAGTGGTCTTGTTTGTTCTTGTTTTTTTTTGCAAAATACAGAAATGTGTCATGTGTAGATATGAGGATTGATAAATGCTGATTTTAGTTGAAGAAACTTTAAAAAATTAACATTTGCAAATAAGGTTTGTCTTCTTGATTAGTGTCAGTGTTTTTTCTGTTTGGGAGGTTCTTTTGACCTCCTAGTTATGGTGGTATTTTGTCATTTATTGCTTAATTTATTGAGTTTGGGGTTTGAATCTCCAAACTCCCAAACAGGTGGTAGTGTAAACACACAAACTGTACCAGCTGATTTCATGTCTTTACCCCTCACACACTAACAGGTTTTTAAAAAAGGTGAAATATGAAGCATTTCAGCAAGAGAGCATTTTTTAAAATCCAATGTACCACGGCCCCTCCCAAAACGTCCATTATCCCCCCTCCTGCTTTCTATAGCCCCACCTCTACACGCACGTGCACATAGAGCGTCATTCCCGTCTCTAAAGCCGGTTAGAAACTGTGTGGTCGTGGCTCTCAGCTCCTGCTCAAACTGTACGACTGCATCGCACCATTTAGCCAATAACAGCTCACAAATCATGTTATCACACTGCAGAGGCTCTGAGACCTGACTGTCACACTGTGTTTATCAAACATGTTCTTGAACAGGGAAGCTGCAGAACCTGGAAATGAGGAGACAATCGCTCTAGATTGAAACGCTTGAGCAAAATAAACGCATATCCTTGGCAAGCCTTGCCATTCTGTGTGTAGAAAAGTGTAAAAATAAAGCCCTCAGTAGCCGGGGAATGGATAACTTTTTAGTAGAAATGAGCTCCGACCAACATTTATAAAACTATACATAGAAAATGCTCCACATATCAGCTAAACTAACCATGCCGATTGTCCTCAACTAGAGCAGACTGGTGGGTAAAATCTGTCAAAACAACATATCACATAACTTTAAAATGTTCCTATCTTTTACACTAACTTTAAATCTTACTCAATAAGGACAAGATTATACCACCGTTCCCTGATGAATCAAAGGCTGCTGATTGGACTGAGTTTTAGCGATAAGAGCTTTCGACGCAGAGTGAAACAAAAGTAATCTGTCCCCAGTTCAGGTGCATGCGAGTCGATTTGTGTCCTCCATAATGATCTATGTCCCAAGCCTTATTCCAGTGACTAGACACGGGTGATAAATCCTGGTTAAACTTTGTCCTTCCTCTTTTCACAGAGAGACGGGGTGCATGATGGACTGTGTCTTTCTGCTTTACACTCCTCCATCCTATCACTCCGTCTTTTCCTTCTTCTGCCCCTCACTTCATCTGTTCCTTTTCCTCTTTATCTTTAACACTCACACAGCCACACTTACATTCATAGCCCACTTTTCTCCTCTAAACTCCAATTTCTTCCATTTTACTATAATTTCTCTCATCTATAAGCCAAAAAAAAAAAGCAATGTGGTGTGATGATAATCTCAGCAGTGCTTTTCAGGCCTGTTTACCACACATATCTCTGTAGTTCTCTCATATTTCCCCCCTTTTACTGAGCTTGTAACAGGATCAAAATTCAAGGCAATTAGTTCCCTCTTCCATGTTCCCAGCTTCCCTCATCACTCACTTGTCACATCTATCCCGACGCTCATCCATTTTGAAAAAACAACAAACCACATAATGAGAGAGGAGATGCAACCAGTTGCTCTGGGAGTTTGTGAGCGCTCACAAACCATTATGATTTTTCAATTAGAAAAAAAGAAGGAAACAGATTTGAAAACATGTTGCATAGCCTTTCTGACAACAGGTATTTCAGTTCAGAGATTGTACCTCCTCATGTAATCTCCTTTGTAACAATTATGGTCCTGAGTGTTTCTAAGTTTTTAATTTGTGAAACTTGTTCTAATTTGACAGCTGTAAAAAACATAAACAACTTCACTTAAATGTATATTTTAGATGTTTTATAGGCATACTATGCAGTTTTGCTTGTTTTTAGCACCCCCTAGTGTTCGTTTTAATCACTGTCATAAAAACGTTAGCACCATTGTTTATGCTTGAAACCCCTAAATCTAACAGTTTAAATGTCTCCTCAGCCTCACTGCTTTCTACTGGAGCAGTTCATCACTCATTCAAAGAAATCAGCTGTTCAAAGCAGGGAGAGATAAGAAAAAATACAGGAATTATGAGCTAAAAACACTACGGAGCTAGCATAACAACTAGCCACATTGAGTTAGCCTCTAACCCTCTTGAGGTACGTGACTTTGTGAGACTTCAGGGGCACGAGACCAGAGACTCAGAAGTTGCAAATGTGGTATTCTGGATCCAAGCAGCAGATGGGGTTGAGGGACTTTTCATTAATAATAATGGATTGGATTTATATAGTGCCTTTCTAGACACCCAAAGTGCTTTGACAGAAGCTCCATTATTCTTTCACGCACACATTTACACTGGTGGTGGTAAACTACGACAGATGTCTGTAGTCACAGCTGCCCTGGGGCAGTCTGACAGAGGTGAGGCTGCCATTCTGCGCCATCGGCCCTTCTGACCACCACCAACATTCACACACAGTCACACAGGCAAGGTGGGTGAAGTGTCTTGCCCAAGGACACAACGACAATCTAACCCAGCCGGAGCTGGGGATTGAACCGGTGATCCAGACCGGCCACTCTACCAACTGCTATATGCTACCCCTGCTAAGGGTCAAGGAAAAGATTTAAAAATATGAAAAAGTTACATAGTATGCCTTTAAAGTATTTTTCTGTGTAAAAGTTATACAGTACTGTATTTCCTGCTGTAGCTTCCTGAACAGCCTCTGTTTGAAGACATTTTCATCCTTCAGAACTGATGAGCTAATGGCTAGTCTGAGTTTATTGCTGCCATCTTAAAACTCCTCAATTTTACATTCTATTCAGCACTATTTTATTAAAATGTATTTTTTTAATGAGACTATGTGCCTAAAAGAGTTCAAATGAAAAACAAATTAACCTCTAGATTGTCAAAAATGTAAAATTTCATGATTACCGTATTTGCCCGAATAGGACGGCCCTGATTATAAGACGACCCCCCTTTTCAAGACTAATCTTCAAAAAAAAATACTAATTTCACTTTTAAAGAAACTATTTTTATTGAAATTTTGAAAAAAATATTTAAATAATAATAATTCCAGACTGCTGCTTGCTTATTAACAGGGGTGCACACAACTAGTCCGCCAGTCCACCGTACTGATCTCTCTGCCCGATCGCACCTTTGCTGACAGGTGCTTTCACGGTCGGACTGTGCAGCTCCGCGATCATCAGACACTGATGAGCTTTGGTGCTGCGATGGAGTTTTCATATAGGGGAAGCTTGTTTACACACACACTGCTGCGTAAAAATGCACAGACACACAAACACACGCCGACACACAAGCTCGCTTCCGTGCCTTTGCGCGCCGACCCACAAACCCGCTGCTGTGCCATTACGCGCCGACATACAAATCCGCACCTGAGTCTGGAAATGGACCTGGCTGTCTCTGGACTGGCCGTCTGGCATCTAAATCCTCAGTGGACCTGGAACTTTGAGCTGGACTGGACCTCTGGAACCACTCGCGATCTGAGCTGCTTCCTGCCGCTTTGACCAAAAAGCCTGCGCCCTCCGCTGGAAAAACTAGGGCGCGATAATAAGACAACCCCGCCTTTTCAAATAATTTTCAATGAAAAAAACTCATCTTATATGCAGGCAAATACGGTATTTTGTTAGAAATAATAATACATTCCTGCAGAATTTGGCTCGTGGGTGAATAGGAAGTGTTACACTAAGCTGCTGGTGATATTTACACGTGCAAATAATCATATAAGTGCATGTAAAGAACTGTGTGATGCAAAACTCACTGCAAAAACAGGGGTCTAACCTAAAAAAATTGAAGTAATCGGTCACAAGTAATTAAATTAAGTTTTTTCAAAGTTAATTTATTAAGTTTTTTCAAAATAAATTTTAAAAGATTAACTTGGATAAACCTAATTCAATTACTTGTGACCGATTACTTTAATTTTTTTTAAGTTAGACCTCTGTTTTTTTTAGACCAATGTTTTCTTTTTACAGTGTTGATTGCTATTTTAAGATGGCAGCAATACGATTTGGTCTTGGCTAGACTTGGGCACTCAGATTAAGATACATTTTAATCATCTCCAAGCAAATATTTCAGAAAATTCAACCAATTAGTTTTAGTTTTCCTCCTCATTTCCACTCCACCTCTGCACACCTGATGTGCTATCTTTCAGATTATAACAGAAATATTCTTTGATTTGACAAAAATCTATCTGTTTGAATGACAATCAGATGATTTTGGGAATTAATGCACAGTTAGTTCAGTTGTGGCACTGAGATCTGAGGAGAACAACACAAGTGTAGCTAACAAATGATAAAAACTCCCCAAAACACAACATGTTTAAAAAGGTGTAGAAGTTAGAGCTCCTATAGATGTAAACTCTATTCTCTGAACAGAGGCCATTCAGAAAGCAAGAGTAGTATATTTATAACTCTTGGACCTGTTTTAGAAAAACAACTCCTCACCTGGATGATTCACACTGATCACCTCATTAAATCTTAAATCTTCCTTTAACTGTCTCAAACGACCGAAGCTGCCAGCAGCGATCGGTGTTTGTGTTGCCACGAGCCGGTACCTCCATAAATACACGCCGCTCTTTTGCAGGGTATATTTACTGAGTCATGAGGTTTATGATCCTTCCAGCCTGTCATAATCCAGACATGGAAGCCATCTTTATGTGTGGTCTGTTCACGTTTTGTATCAGCTACTGTATCTCTACTGATTAACATCCTAAATTCACCTGCAGATTTTCAGGTTAATACACAGTCAAATGGTTTTTCTTCTATGATTACAAATGGTTTTCTAAAAAACCATTGTTTAATGGATTTGGTTCTCCATCTGTCTTCTCCTTTTGGTCATTCTTTTCATTTTCCCCCATCTCGTTTTCTATTTAGCCAGCAGACAAAAAAGAAAAAGAAGAATCCAACGTTGGCGATGCTCCAACCTGGCTGGTGAAGGAGAAGAGATGTCTGTGTAACAAATGACAAAGTGTCATCACCAGGAAATAGCCTGGCTGGACATGTGTGTGTGTAATTGTATGTGTGTGTATGAGCGAGAGAGAGAGAGAGAGAGAGAGAGAGAGAGAGAGAGAGAGAGAGAGAGTTTGGGGAAATAGTCTGGCATGCTTGATTACGCTTCAAGCATTCAGCCGGCCGCTGCAGCCTGAGAAAGTCCGACCTTTCATTGTCATCCTATATAGAGACGGAGAGTGAGGGTGAAGCAGATGGAAGAGGATGGTGAGTCACAAGGAATAAACGCAGGTCCAGTACCGGCAATATCCACACGTCACTTGTATCTCCAATTTGGAATTTTAGTTTGATAGCTGCCCTTTACTCTCACCTGTGCAAAATGAAACTTATGACCCTTGAACTAAGTCAGGCCACTGAAAAACATGTCCAGAAATAGATGTTTGTATCCGTCTGAGATGAAAAAGTTGTGGTTTCTACTGAACACTGATGGCTGTGATGCATGCAATCGATATGATCAATGTAATAGAATCATTAGCACTGAAAAGAGAGAGAATCATTCTTTTTTTTAGCTGCTCCAGTTATGGAAGTTTCTGTTTCAAATGACTAAATATAAGATATAAGGGATACTTCATCCAAAAGTGATATTTTTTTTGTCTATTGCCATATTCCTCATAGATCAATGCGAAAAAACAATTTGTAAACAGCCCAGTCGTTTTCTTGATCCGGCAGTACTCCTTTAGCATTAGCTTAGCGTAAAACACTGTAAGTGAATGGTAACTACTAGCATTGTGAGAAAAAAGTCCTTAAAACTCACTCAGTGGTGATACTAATGATACTAATTCTGTCTAGTGACCTCAGTAAACATATCGACTGCAAGTGAAAATAAAAAGAAACACAAAAGAATTACAGGTTTCTATTTTAGACTCGGGACTACTTTATGACAACAGCTGTAAGCCTCCACTGAAAGGCGCAAGGACATGACGATGATTTCCCTATAAGACTGAAATGATGGGAAAAAAGTCCTTTTGAGACTTCTTTTGTCAAAACAGTTGAAAAAATATGTTAATGATACTATTATTTTAAAATAATGTTAAGTTGTCCTAACAACACTTTTTTTATTTGTATTGTTTTTGGCTTTTTTGTTTAATCCAGAATCAAACTTTGCTGTTTAGCTTAATCCAGCTGGAGACACAGAATTACATAACAGTACTTGTAATTTTGGTACTAACAGCAGTTTTAAGATAAGTTTTATTAATGACCAGATGATGTTGTGACGGTCATGCAAACTTTTTTGTGGCGATTCCATCACAAATTGATTTAAATTTACCCTCATTTTACACTTTTTTTTTGTTGCTATTTCTTCTAAAAGTTTTCCCACATTTCTTGTATTTTCTGACACATGGAAACAAAACTGAGATGCATCTGAGTCAGGCAGACGTCATGACAACTCTGAGTATTCTGACAGTAAATTTGACTACAAAATAGTGGCTTTAGCTCTAAGCTGTTTAGACTTGAATCTTTTCTTTCCTATACCTCACTGAGCTGTTGACTGTTGGTGGAAAAGTGCAAAATGCTTTCATGAGAAAGTTTATAAAATGTGTTGAACCGGGGATTCTCCACATCCTTTTGTGAGTCAGGCCTCACTATCGTATTGATGGTAAACCTAATAAAAAATTGCTTGAAATTTTCCCCTAAATTAGTCAGAGTTGTTGTGGGCATTCACAGTTGGCCTTACTTCTTACAGTGTTGTCTCTAACTATGCCAGGTCATGGAGCCAGCAGCCCTAAGGACACCCAGACTCTCCTCTCCCCAGTCACCTCTACCATCTTAGAGACTCCAAAAGGTGTCTGGTCCAGCCTAGAGACTTTATCCCTCCAGTGCATCCTGGTTGACCTAATGGCATCCCGCTGACACCAACTAGTGTCATGTTTTTGCAGGAGAAACATTTTGCACCAGATATATTAATGCATTGTCTGCTAATAATCAGCAGCTGTAGTTGTTTGTAACCCTTCAGATATAGTTGCTTTGTTTTTTTCTTCAATATGTTGATAAGTTTGTGACAAACATGACATAAAGACCTGATTATTCAGGTGATTTTACTGCTTTGCTGTATCATGATCCTTTCTTCGGCCCTGCATATCTGGTTCCAAATGTTTGTGACTTTTTTTTTTACCCAGAAATCCCTTGGCAGGTGTTTAGAAATGGTTTGAGTCGACAAATCTACTTATAAGAAAATGTTTTGAGAGCTAACGTCGCTTCTAGGAAACCACTTTCTTTCAAAGCGGTGCCAAATTTTATTTCATACGTTAAACATAAATAACGTGAGCAGATAATAAAAGAGACCGGCTTGTGAAAGGAAAAAAAAAAAAAACAATAAGGGAAAACTCATAGACATAAAACTGAAGGGAGAGAGAGCAAGTGGGAGATGGGGCCTTAGCATTAATTGTGCTGAATTATTCAAGTGACTCTTAAGCGTGAGGACCACTAGAGCACTTCTGTCCTGTGTGTGGATATGTGTGTGTGGGAAAGATGAGAGAATGGAGGATAAGAGGACGAGCGTTTGCTACCATAACATGCATAAAATATCTAGTGATGGTCCTATGAAAGAGCATCTTAATAATGCACCAAATCCTGTTACACATCATTTTGTTTCAAAGTTTTTGCACAAAAAAAAAGACATCTAAAAACTTGAAAGATGCAAATAAATAGTGTCTCAGATGCTATTTTCATGCACTGCAATGAGATCACTTTGGCATGTGTGTGTGTGATGTGTCCTGGGTGGCGACCTGCTTCGTGTTTCTTTCTTTCATTGAGTTTGCGGTATCCAGTTTGTGACCTCCAGAAGCAACTGCTCACTCTTCATTAACCAGAGCTGTGCGGATGTGTCAGGTTACATTATGCACTCAAACAGACTGCACACACACTGATCTGGTACGTGCAATCAGAGTCTTTATTAGTCATCTCCCATTGATCAGCTGCCTGCTGCATTTGCCCTTCAACGCCAGCTTAACTTAGATTTTCCATCCGTCTCCGTCTCTCCATCTCTCCACCTCTCTATTTCCTGGGTGTAAACACGGTTTCGGTTTTGCATCTGTCAAACAAGCTGGCATGGCTCCCTGAAAATCTTACTTTTATCTGCAGAACAAATACAGAAAAGGTGGTTTCAGTTGCAAAACAAAGAGCTAAAACCCCCTTATAATCCCAGCATTCTCTTCATCTGCATGGTTTATCAGAATGTGGCTGGATCGCAGGGAATTTGGAGAACCTCCTACAGTGTGAAGGCAACCGTGATGCTGTTACACTGTCAGACCTGTGTCTCACTGGGCCAAGACACAAAATTACAAGAAAACCTGCAGATTTTCATTTGGAACCACACTTAAAATAGTACTTGAGGCAATTTTTCATGTCAAAACTGGCAATAAATTATGACATCCACATGAAATCTCTGCAAATGTCATGCAAATTTAGCAATTTTGTCACAAAACGACTTAATTCGTTCAAATTTTATCCTCAATGTAGTCACAATTATGTCATGCCCATGCTCACTTTTTTGTCTCAAATTAGTCACAACTTAGATGTTGTGCAACTCATAGTGTGAGCAAATACTGCCATCAGGAGAATTAGGTTTCAATTTATTCTAACCATGCAGTTATGCCTAACTCCCTGCAGTTTTCTTTAACATCAGACAACACAAATGAAAATGACTGCTACATAACAGGAATGACAAGAAGATTCACGCACAGGGAGTATGTTCTTCATACAGCCATGGGACAGAGACGTTTCACCTTATCTGTTTTATTTTGAGTGGGTTTGAAGTTTATGCAACAATTGTAACTTCCTGTGTCAATGCCTGTAAAGGCAAATTGCTTGTTGACCCTGCAAGTTGCAGTGTGCAACTACAGTTGCAAACATTAGCAAGTGCACAATAAGCCCAAACACACAAGATGCTTTTTGGTAGAACAAGGTTGTTAAACATAAGTCAGGCTGTAGTTTAGGTCACTCCCAAGGTTTTTCATATACGTTCTGACTCACAGAAACTGAACTGAGAAGTGTTTGAGACAGGTTCCAGACACCTGCAACAACCAGCACAAGGAATTTGAGAACATTCTGCAAATTCTCTTGCAAATGCATTTGCAATTTATTGCCAAAGTTTGAAGCTGCTACAACCAGCTATTTTAAGTAAAGGCGCCACAGAGCCTCAGCTTTGCTGTGGATGGGTCGTACCTGTCCTTGCCCTATATTTCTCATCCTGGGTAAGTAATGATAGCTTTGGCAAACTCACATTTGGCTAGCATCAGATTAGTTTGAGCTAATCAGGTGAAAACTTATAGACTAGACATGTGTTGGTGCCAAGTCTTGCTGTGCACCAGTAAATCATCCAAGTAGGCGCTATACAGTCGGGGAGTTCTTCTATTTGACCGATCAGCTTCTGGAATGTAGCATGCCAAAGGCCATTACGATGTACTGTAAGAAGTTATCGGGAGTTACGAACATGGGGATGTGAGGCGCTCGTTCAGTAAGGGGAACTTGCCAGTAACCCTTAAGTAAGTAGTTTAAAAACAAAGACTAAAGCACCGACAGTGTCTACACAATCTTNTGACTTTTGGAAGAGGAAAGGAGTCCAGTGGCTTTTGTACTCAAATTATTTTTTCTCAGCTATTTTCAACACCCCTGACACACTGTCCTAATCCCTCACCACATTTTATAAATCAGTAGCATGTTCTCATGTCAATCCTACCCATGGTCACACCTCACCCCTTGGCACCATCTTGGGACAACTCTCTGTGCGTTAGCCAATTAAACCGCACTAGCATGACAGTGGCAGTAGATCATGAAGCTATTAATACTCTTCAAACTGGTTCCCCCCTGGTGTTTTTCACACCCTGGAGACACTCTGCTGTGCTCTTCTGTACTTTACTGACTCAAGTAGAAAATTCCCACAAAGATCCAACCCTGTTCACTAGTGATCCCACCACACCCCAGCCCTATCACGACCCTCATGGACCATCACGATGCAGCCATGTTCTAAAAGATGCTATCACGTGATGTAGACTTGAAACCAATGTGACTAGTCCTGCTTCAAATTCTAAACAGCCAAGCCATAGTGACAGATATGCTGCCTCAACATTTTAGCCAGGACTCCGATTTTCTTTCTTCAGATTTTAAAAATTCTGACTCCAGGATAAAAATCTGAATTTGTTTCAGTCATTTTAATGAAATCAGAATCTCTAAATCCCCAAACTAAATGGATTTAGGTACACAAGTCGAAGTCTAAATAAAAGTTTTGTTTTGATCACATTTTACGGACAGAATCTAAATCTGGGGAAAATCTTTTGACACCCCCATGTACAACCCTCCTAAACACTGTCTTAAACCAAGAACCAGAACATCCTTATAACAGCTGCCTTCCCCCACAGGATAATGCACTCTGCCACTGCACAATAACTGTTCAAGAGCGGGTCGAGAACACAACAAAAAGCCTGGGGCGTTTATCCTTCCCAATAACTCCCCAAATCCCAACGCTATCAAACTTCTGTTGCCTGCTGGAAGAAACCTGACTCATGGAACGCCACCTTATGAAATACAAGACCCCAAATCATCTGCACATCCTTGGACACCCCTAAAGGTCACCATGCATTGAAGAGCTCATAATCAGGAGCTGAAAGATGTCTTTGTTTACTTATATGTTAAGCTGTTTCAAGTATTACAAATTCTACTGTCAAGATTTTTTATTATACTTCATTTTCACCAACAACAACACATCTAGACCTTCATAAAACATGGTGACTGTGCTTTTATTAAGTACTTTCATTATCAATTTTTTCTCAGCATTGTCGCTGTAAGCGCTTCTTTTCTGAGCTGATGTTGTCTTCAAGGTACAAATGGACCCTACTCATGAGATGTGAAATGGGGCAGACACATGAATAATTTGTATCTAATATCCCTTGTCCTTGCAGCAGTATAAACATGCTTTTCCTCAGTGTCTCACCTCTCCTGATCCCTGTCTCTATCCTTCTCCCTTCTCTCACTCAATCACAGTATCCATTTTTCCCCCTCTCTGCAGAGCCCAGAACAAGCTTAGAAAGGAAAGAAAATGACTTTTTATCTAACTCCTTCATGTTAGAATTCAGTGATTGTGGCCAAGAGACAGCATCATTGAGAGGACTGTTGTGTGCCGCAATGCTTAAATATTAAAGTATCCATCACTTGGTTCTGTGTGTGCACCTACTTAAATGCATAGTCTCAGCTCAGCTGCCATGGATGTGTGAAGAAACAGGAATTGCTTGCAGCGCGAGCTGTGGGTCAGGTTTTAACACCACTGAAGCCACATTGAATGTGTCAGAAGCACAATGTGTCCTCCAAGGATCAGCATTGTGTCCCTGTTACATGATGCATGAACAGTTTCTGTGGAAAATGTCTGATCATCGAGAGGAAACTTAATTACATTTTGATCCTTTATGGGAGAGATGCTGCCACAAGGAGGAAAACCAAGGAGCAAATATTCAGTTTATGTATTAAAAGGAAGTGGCATAAACTAGTAACCTTCATCAAAGAAAAATTGTAAGAAAGGAACCAAAATAAACTTTTCAAAGCAAGTTGACATTCTTTCCTCATTTTGTTAAACTTCTGTGGGCATCTAAGATAACATGTCTTGCAGAAAATGTCCTTTGTATCAAATGAATTACATTAGCAGGTTGCCATCATGTTGACCCATTAATTTAAACCAGGTGTGTTAAAGCAAACAAGACATTCTAAACCCCATTCGGTACTAATAAAACCATATTTTCATATTTTTTGCACCTCCAGCTGCCACTCAGTTTCATTTCACAAAAGCTATTTTTGCATGCCTACTAGTTTATATCATAAAAAGCAACAATGGTGGGTTTTTTTCTATCTTGCTCTTATTGTTCTGATAATGTCTCTATTAAAACAAAATGTGCTAAAATAAATGACCTAGAGAGCAAAAGTGCCCACACTTATTCACCCTGTGAGGTACTTTTATAATGAGCAGTTCAAAGAGAGCTACCCTCACTGTGAGTTGTCTCCGCTGCACCTCTGCCACGCCCCCTCCCCCTGGACCAATACAGTATGGTCCCTATGTGGGTCCACATCCCTCACTGTGTGGGGATCTGCCATTTGTTGTTCCACCTAAGCGCTACGACCTTATCCTCACTGCTGCTTGAGTGCTAGTTCGCTTTGCAGCTATGGAGTTTTAGTGGCGTCAGTGTGGTCACTGTATCTCGTTACTATAGGGGGCGACTGTCATGCGATCTAACAGCAGGTTGTGATCGACACATTGAGCGCCCCTGACCTAGAGGAACCTGTAAATGGTATTAAAACAATTTGAATTTTGGGGAAAACCTTTGGTCAGGCTATAAATATTCTTCATTTGCATATTGATGTGTTGTTGGTGTCGACACTAGTGGTGCTGTGGGGGTAAAACAGCATTTGTGTTATTAAAATAGACGAAGATACTTTCAAAAACAGAGACAATAAAAGTAGTTTGAAAAAATATCTGGAGTCGTGTAGATGGAGCCTAAAGCGCAATAAAAAATATGAAAAGAGCAAAAAATTATTTTAGCCTTTTAAATGTCTGCAACTTTGAGACACAGATGTTACATTTTAGTTTGGTTTTCAGAGGACCTATCAAAGACTTCAAAGTGCAAAGTGAAAGATTTACCTGCCTACACTTAGATAAAGTGTCAACACATGGCAGAAAATAATAACCAAACAGTTATTATACAGACTAGGCATTTTGAACCATTTATTGTAAAGCAGCTCAGGATTGTTATCAACATAAACAATCAAATCTTAGCAGAGAAAATGCTGTTGATTTGAGGATGTACTTTTATAAGAACTCAACTATCATGACAGTCCTTTTGTTCTTTCCCCTTCACTGAAATCCCTGGATAAAAGGCAGCGATGTGGACAAATCCAAACACCAGCTGAACACTTCTTAAACTTCCTGCAGGCTGGTCGAACTTTGTTCAGACACAAAAACTATAAAATGCACTTAAGTGAGGATTCCTCAGATGGGTTCTTCATTTTCAGAAGTATATGCTCCATGAATCTACAGTTATGTTGTCATAAAAATAGAAAGAGGAGCATTTTACAAAATATAATATTTTAAAATTTTCTATTGCCGAGTCAACAGAAAATTCCTGAAGAAAGCAGCTCTCTGAGTTGTGCAGAAAGTGGATGAGAATGGGGACGGGACTGTTCCTCCAGGGGCTCCTGTGCTGCTGAAGATCTGCAGAGACACAGATCTGCAGGCGGGCGTACTGTGGTCTGTGTGCCAGGTAAATAACCCTGTCTGATGAATGTAAAGCACATTATTATTAATGCAATGTGATTCAAATGATCTGTTTTGAGTAGTCTCTGAACAGATTTTGTTTTACTGCTTCTTGGTAAATGGCATCTGTTTAAACAGCTGCATGTAGAACATGTGCACAAGTAGTGGCATCAACATATCTGTGCTCCATTGATAAGCCTGCAACCAGGTGACTATATGATCAGTTTTTGAAAGAAGACATTTGTATTCTCTAATGCAATGCAAAACAATAAAAATAAAAATCACAACTGTAAACATGCTTTTGTGAATTTTTGAAGTTGAAATGAGAAAATACATGTTATGTTGTGTTTGTGACTTGACTTATTCAATAGTTTATTAACTTCTAGTTTTGCATTATTGACCAATATGCACAGATTTTCACCTCTGTTGTTGTTACTGGCAGCTTATAGTAAAAATATTATTTTTACAATACAAAATTGTAATTTTTCACCAAAAGGAGCTCCTTCTTAACTGGCTGGTTAATTATCCTCCATTATGAAGCACTCAATTTTGGAGGGTAGTGAGTGAATTTTGTTCATAAAGTTAAAAATGAATATTAAAAATGGCACCAAACTGATTAATTTGAATAATTTTGCCCCTATCTCGTTCAGACAGGCTACCACAGAATATGATATGACCCAGCCTGCATACATGATGACATCAGGAGATTGACATGTCATGCACATTTATTGCTGCAATCGCATAATTGCATACTTGCAGGACTTATGCAATAATTTCATAACTGGTGCAGTCGTGCTCTCGTGAGAATCTCAGCGCAAACCAGATTTTCATTAAAGCGGTCCCTAATTAAAAATTCATTACTAGATTTGAATATTTTGACCAAATTCATAAAGCTGAAGCAGCATAAAACTGTATTTTGTTCGTCCCATGTAAACACCAACATGGTGCAAAATAGAAATTATTTCGATGTTTCATTTTCACTGAAAACATCCCTTCATTTCTCATTTTACTACATTCTTCTCATTTAATGATACTGAGATGAAACTATAGCAAGCAGAAAACACTCTATGAGAGTCTCTGCTCATAACACCCAAATATTAAAATCAGCCAAGCCAAACAGCCGCTAAGCAGCACTGGCACCTCAGTTACGTTGATGACACTAATGAATATATGGATGGAAACACAGAAGAGGGCTAAACGGGTGCGAGGGACGATTAGAGGGAAGGAGGGAAATGTGCTTAGGATTATGGATGGATGAATGAAGGGATGAGAGCACACGGCGCGTGCTGCAGCAGGAGAAGGAGGTTAAGGAGTTTGGAAAGCAGTGGAGGAGAGAAGGAGGATGAAACACAAACAGAGAGAAAGCTTTTTGCAACCTGCCACATGAGACTTCACAGTTTTTCTGCTCAGAGGGTTTTTCACTTGTTAGCTTTGTGTGAGCGTGTGCATTAAACTAAGCTTGAGCGTGTTCGGCAGCACTGGGAACGCCTTCTGCTCTGATGTCCTCTTCTGCACCGCTCCCTGACTTTTGTTTGGAATCAGTAGTCTGGTTTCTATTGATGTTTTGATTTTTCTTTTTTTTTAAACCAAATCAGCTGCATGAAATTGGTTCCTTTAATTCCTGAAAAACAGCTGTCAAATCTATCAAATCTTTTCATAATCAAGGACTTGGATATGTGCTATACCAGGTGTAGCCAAACTTTTTAATTTTCTTTAAAAGCTGCACCTTTCTGAAATCAGAAATATCCTCTTCGTGTGGCGTTATGGAAGATTTAGGACATTTGTCTTTGAATAAAAAAGCTTTCAGATATTCCACAGCTGTGTTCATGAATGAGACATCAGGATGTTTTGGGGTGTCTTACTGGATTTCTTTAAAGGTGATATAATGTCTTTGTGAGGTACAGATGAGAGGATTACCTGAAACTCCATGTTTGGTCTGCCTGAAAGGAGCTTTGACAATCTAAAACTTTTGTCTGTGTTCTTGTGGACATACTGTATTACTACGACACTGAATCAGCTTGAAGGCAGATGAGCTCTTCATCAGAGCTGAGATATTCTACATCATTTATGCTAGAAACTCTTAAATCCGTCAACTCATGATATGAAAACATGCAAACATCTGGAAAACATTTAATTTCCCCCTAAACGTGTGCATAAGGGTGTTTTTTGAGTTTTAGGGGGGTGATAATGTCTCAACAGTTAGAGCTGATGATCAGTGCACTTCCAGGTTTCTCCACTCCACTTTAAGCAGGATGGTCCAGGATCCTTCATCTTGCTGGTTTCACTGTGAGGCCTGATTGTGTCGAAGCAAAATCAGTTAATTCAAAAAAATGCATCAGTCATTTGTATAAAGTCCCTGACATTATTCAGAATCAGAATAGCTTTATTGGCCAGAAAGGCAGCGTCCTGTCAGTCAGGAATTTGACTAGAAAACCCGGGCTGCCCTTTAAGGGCGCCTACCTTGCAGAAGACATGTGCAAACAGACAGAAATATGGTTTAAGAGGGTAAGAGAAAAACCGACAGTTCTCAGCTGTCCCCAGTTGGAGGCAGCTGCTAACATAAAAGCCCCGCCTACAGTCACATGGGTGGAAAGAGAACATCCGGATAAGTTGGGTAGCTTAACCCCTTGCTATCAAGCGAGAGTCCTCGTCATAGCGCGACGTCATCGCTTCAGCCGGAGGGGGGGGGGTTGGCGTTCCAGGCAGCAGTTCCAAGCTGTTCTTGTGAACTGATGTGGTTTCCCTGTCATGTTTTTGCTTTGCTTTTTAATCTTTTGTATTCTTAAATTGTCTCCTTGTATTTTTACCTCTTCCTCCATCACACTGATGTCCGACATTAGCCCTCCCACATTAAACACATACAGTAGTTTTAAATTGCAGGTCAAATCTGATCATTTTGCTTTAAAGAAGCTTTTTTTGTGTGTAATCGAGGTATTTGGTTCATTCATTTAGTGACTTTATTCCCACAGTTCACTCAGTCTAACCGAGGCACTATAGGCTCCGCCCATTCTGAGCCCTGTTAAGAGTCTACCCGTCCCACCTTCCTGCTGGCGAATATCCTTTTTCTAGGTGATATCAACTATGGTCCCGCCTTCCTCGCCTGTGATTGGCTGCAAGCGCTCTCCTCCGATTGGCTGTGGGGATTTAACCACATCTAACCCTAACCTAACCCTAACCATTCGCGGGAGAGCGCTTGCAGCCAATCACAGGCGAGGATGGCGGGACCATGGTTGATATCACCTGGAAAAAGGATATCTGCTTCCTGCTGTGCTGCTCAACATGGGGGATTGCATTGCAGTAATCCAATCAGCTGGTTTGTTTTAAAGGGCAAATATGACTAATTAGCATTTTATAATGAATTTAATTTTATAGCAACATTCACTGCAACCAGTTGTCCTGAATCTGGACCTGAAATGATTTGTTTTTTTGTTCAGAGCTTTGAGATGACTTGTGTTGTGAACTGGGGCTTAATTATAAGGCTGACCACTTTTTTATTACAGGATCAGGCTTCTCCTTACCTTTTGAAAAAATGTTATTTTTATTTATATACTTTTTCATAGTTTATAAAAATAACTTGCAAATGAAAATGTCAATAAATATCCCATGTTCGTTGACTTCTTCCTCTTTTTCATTTAAATTCTTAACTGTTTTGTTTCCTTCTTTTAAAAGGAAAACACGTCTGAGCCGTTAGTTTATTTATTGTCTCCGGATGCCATCAGGTCCATTTCCCCTCCTGGAACACCTGTGTATCTCTGACAGACTGTGAACACTCAAAGAAAAGCTGCTCTGTCAATAATAGATTGAGCGACATGCAAAAAGCAGCAAACGTAGGTGGGAAAAGCAGCGAATGAATAAAAAATAAAAGGTGGGTTCGGTTTTATTATTGACTACCTCAGTGTTGCCTGTTTTGAAGGTCAGATGGACAGAGTTCATTTTGTTATTTGATATTTTGTTTTTAAAAATCTATGCATTTTTACTCATTAAAAACTGAATTTATACGAATTGAGAAAAAAAAAACAGAATGTGGGAGGATATCTAAAGGATGGCAAAATCTACTCAAACTCACTAAATGTTTCAAAATAAAACTGCATTCTTCAACCACCTCTGCAGAATTAGTTCACCAAGAAAACTTTTTCCTAATGAAGAGATAAATCTCAATTTTCCTTTGTTTCTTTTGGCTTCAGGTTATAGTTGAAGTCATCTATAATAATAGAAAAGAAAAACTGGATGGAAGTTTTTTTTTTAGTTATTTCCTATCTGCTTTGTTTATGAGCATATGGTGATCTTAAATGGAGAGAAGTGGATATTTTTATCACATTTAGCTGAAGAAAATTGATCCTGAAACAAGGAAGTTCATCAAGTCTCCTCTTGTAGCATAAAAAGTACTGACAAAGTGCAGCGTTGCCACATTTAGTGTGTCTGAAATGACACTAGTTTGGTTTTAAAAGATTGTTTCAGTTTCATGGTTTGTGTCTCATCTCAGATCACTAGTGAAAATGATTCCAGAGAGTCACTGCTGGACATCTGAACTGTAGTTGTGAGCTGCAGTTAAAAAAGAGTCTGCTTTACGAAATGTGCAATGTGGCACCTTCCCACACCACTGTGACAAGTCGATGTTTCCACTTCTATTTCAGATTGTAGCTGCAGTAAAACAATCAGCGAGTTCTGTTTTAATTCTCTGATTTGCTCATGTTTATTTGAACAAATTTGATCAGTAAACTGAACAGGAAATGCTGACTTTGAAACACTACTGATCAATATTTGTGAAATTCTAGGAAAATATTTTATAGAAAAAGTTAAATTGAGTCACAAAGGTAGAAAAGTCATTTTATAAAACTGAAATTTCCAGTTCTGCTGTGCTAAAGTTTGCAAGTAACACATTATCTTTAATCAGAGCTGGTTTGGAGTACACAATATTTTTTTCTTTGTTAAGCACCCGTTTCAGCACCTATAAATACAAAGATATCAGGAAAAAATCCACAGTCAAAAAGCATCATATAATAAAAAGTCTACTGCAATGTAATACTGGATTAAAACCAACCCAAAAACCCTGAAAAAACAAAGAGAGCTCATCAAACGGCTCAGAAACTCTTGATCATCTCTACAAAATCTTGTTCCAACATGACAGTAATTACTTTGATTATTTCTGTAGAGATTTGAGTGCCTGACATCTTTATTTCTGGCAAACATCTGGCAAACAAATAAAACATCACCTAGTGCCGCCTGCCATGCAAATCATAAGCTATGATCATCTTATGTTGAGAAGCGATGGAGCCATAGTTGTTTGGTGAAATCCTAAAAATAATAGTGTCAGACAACAACAGAAGGTGCAATCAGTTAGCATTCAGCGGATTATTCTCAGCCATGATCACATCAGATTGTCGCTTGATTTCTGTAAATCTGTCCAAGTTAAAGACATTTTTGATGTTTCCTGTTTACATAAAAAGTTAATCAGCTGTAGATGTACATCTAATAAATATTTATTGGAAGTTTCATTCCAACAGTTAATGGCAAAGTTTTGAAATAAGAACTTTAATGATCAGTGATTGTTCAGAGTATGCGACAGAGATGTTGCTGGGCAACTTACAACAAATTTGATCTTAATGTGGGTCAAATTTACTCAGGTTTGTGTTGTTTGACGTCAGTTGGCTGTGGCCGCCATCTTGAATTATGCCAACTTCAAAAGTTGAGAGCTTTATTAACAAATGTGAAAAATATAGTAAAGGAAATGGGGTATTTGGTCCACTTGCATATATATCTTAGTACAACGTAATGGAATTTGTCCTCTGCATTTAACCCATCCCTGAGGGAGCAGTGGGCAGCCATTGGCACCCGGGAGGCAGTTGGGCCGCGTCTCAATACTCGCACTTCCACCCTCGCGCCCCTCAGTTGCGCCTTCCCGCGGAGGTGTGCAAGTGCTTAGGGTGTCCCGATTCTCCTGGCTGTAAAATCCAGACCTTGGCCCTGCCCCTTTTCCACCCTCGCTACGCAGTTCGCCGAAGTCCACATGGGTGCACACTTCAGCGAAGGGTATTACCCATAATTCCAAGTGCACTTCATTGAAGACCGTAGGGTGGAAGTGCAAGTATTGAGACAGGGCCTTGGAGGTGCAGTATCTTGCCCAAGGTTAATTCGACACAGGGTTTGAACCTGCGCTCTCTGACATGGGAGGTGATCTCTCTTGCCCCTACACCACGGTCGCCCCGTGCACCATTTGAATACAATGATCCATGTTTCTCGCCTAAGTTATCACTCTTTTTGGTCTGTTTTCATTAATACTCCTACATATGCCTACCATTCATATGATTAAAAATCTATTTTACGTGGACTTCATGGCGGATTATTTACCCCACACCGGCTGCTGTTTTGTTACCGAAAGTCTCTGGAACTTTGCTCCTGTGAGAGGACCAAATCTCAGTGTTTCAAGCCTACAGGAGTTGGTAAACAAAAGCTACAGTCGTCTTCTCGTACTTTTATTGAGGATTATTTATTCACTTGGCTTGTTCTAATGGGTAAGTACACTCCTTTTTTATATAGTTTAATGTTATGCTTAATAAAGTCTTGTGTTGTTTCTTTGTCTTTTAAATCGTGTTAGCTTTAGCAATGTAGCTAAAGGTTTTGTTTTGAAAAATACTGGATGCACCTTGCTGACTAGCGTCTCACATCCTGTCTGGCACACCTAATTTCTTTAACTTGATGAAAATTTTCTTGCGGCGTCCAGGAAAATAGACTCTGATTGGACACAAGCGCAACAACATCCGGTGTAAAGTAGCCTACCCATGCCTTTTTTAGTAACTGCAGAATTATGGGCAGTAAGTGTTTGCAGTTTAAATAACTATAGTCATTGGTGCTCAAACTTGCATTTTATGTGTCTAGTACAGCATGTGATCTGAGAGAAAATGCCAAAGAAAGGCCATAAATGTAGAAAAGACTGAAGAGTTTACATTTGTCAGCCAAGAATAAATGCCAAAATTAATTATTTCTTCCAGTTTTACAAGAAAAAATAAATAAAAAAAACAGCCCTAAAAAAATAAATACAAATATTGACAAGTTGCCCAGTAATGAAAAACTTTCACATAACTGACCTTTAGCTGTTTTATTGCTGTTCAAATCACTGCAGGAAATGCTTTACAGGTTTTGAGCCATAAATGAAGATTAAATTGCCAAAAAGCAATGAAGTATTCAGGTTTTAATATGCTACGTTTTTTCAGGCGCTGCAGTCGGAGGGATATTGGCAGCAGTTACGAGGCTCAGTCTCTTTATTTTGTGTTTTATTCTGATTGAAAATGATCATAATAATAATAAAAAGGTGTTAAAACTACCCTGACTGGAAATTGTGTTTCTAGACCAAAACAGTTGTAATGTTGAATCTAAATGACATATTGTGACGCGCTCAAAGAGACAAGGTGCAACAGGGTTGATGTCATTTATCTACTCAAGTGAACCCGGTCGAGTTCACCTTACAGAACTGAGCAGCAATTACAAGAACTTATTTCATTCTGCTCTGAAACTAAACTCTCAAAACAGCCTCTTCCTCCCACAGGCCTTATTACCGCCTCTGTAACGATATTATTCAAATGCTCTATTATGGGATTCATGGAATTTTATTATTCAGTATTTTGTGCTCTCACCCTAAGCTGTAAACAAGTATGACAACAAGAATTTGTAAACGAGGAAGGAGCAAGAAGTGATAATAAGAGCGCAGCAGTGTCGTTGTGCACTGATCCTGCACAGATTTCTATCTGAACTGACTAAACCTGCAGCCACACCTGATAATCAGCTCCACACTAATGAAAGCTGTTTTCAAACTTTTATTTTTCTGCACTTTTACACCCAAAAAGTCATGTCTCTACAGTATATATGCTCCCAAGACACAAAAGGCTCCTGAATGTATCATACTGCACATTACGGGTCAAATGTGTGCCATGTGTTATGTCTGTGTATGAAAATGTAGAGGTCTGAGGACGGGGAGGATGAGCACAGACGGCAAAAAGAAAACAGGCGCAGATATCAGCCGACCTTGACAAAAGTGAAGACAGATGTTGCGATAGAGGATGAAGTGGGGAGGAGAGAATGAATTTACCCCCGAACGGGGGGTGCCTGAAATAAGGAAGCAGATGGATAAAAGAAAAATGTGACACGCAGGAGGCAAAAGGCAGCAATAACTTCCTTGACATTTGTGATTTCTAACCATGAAGATAAATTTGTTTTTTATGAGCCAAAATTTCACCGTGGGGTTTTTACAAGACTTCTCAGTTCTTGAAAGGGATAATATACTCCCTCCAGATTTTTTTAATATGCAACTAAACATGGACAGCAATACTACTGTATGTTATGTCAGTATAGTTTACATACAATAAAAATATGTCAAAAATATGAAATCCAATAAAAAAAAGCAGTCAGTTTGCAAAATATCTGGCTGTTTTAAAAGCTGCATGTCGGCAATTAAATGTGAATTCCTTTAAAATAAACGAACAGCTAAAAATAATCACTGCCATGTTGGAACTGTAAAAAAGGGTGATTTTTTTCCAAGTTTTTTTTTCCTTTTTAGCATCAGAAAGTAAAAAATGTACGTACATCTACTACCAATTCGGGAGTCAACCAAATTTGAAAGGTACAACATTTTAAAGCTGCACTCTGCAGCGTTGTAAACAAGCTAGCAATTTTACAGAAACACGTCTCAGAGCACTCACCCCTCACGTCGGTTATAATTCGTAGGCCAGCCTTCCCCCAGACATGGGACCGTACATTTCCATGGCTACAATAGAGACCAGAACTCCAGCCGTAGAAACATTTCCTCAGCTTTCCCTCTTTACCTCCAAATGTTTTTAGTTTTCTGCTAGCTGAAAAGGTGTTTTTTTTTTTTTTTTTTGGGGGGACTCTGGTATTTTTTCCTAAAATTGAAGCGCTAACAGCCAGCTGTTTCTGTCCTCCTCTCACTTCCGGGATGTTCTGCTGTAAAATGTGCCCGGGTGGATTAATGGCAGATCCAAGCAGTGCGGCAGACAGACAGCCGGATTGTCCAACCCTATCGGTTGGTCCGAACGATAGGATTGGCTGAAGTTTTTAGAGAACTACAACCACTTTATTGGTTTCTTTTGTTTGTTTTTTTTATCTTTACAATATATTTATAGCTATACCATGTTAGAACGTTGTTAAGAGACATTTAAAAAAATGTTAAAAGCTACATTGTTTACCAAATCAACAGCTGCATTAATCACTAAAAACAGTAACTGTTCAAAACAGAGGTATAAGTTGCATCTAACAGCATTTTTGCCAGTGTCTCTCCAATGGCATACTTGCTATTCACTGTGGTTGACAGTAGCTCAGTAGGTAGAGCGTTCATCTTTAAACCAGATGGGTTGCTGGCTTGAACTCCTGCTGGCTGGATCACTTTTTCATAATGTCCTTGGGCAGGACACTTTCCTTACATTGCCTCCTGGTGGTGAGGATCTGGTGGCACCTGTCTATGGTCGCTTTGCTTCTGTGGCTAAAATGTAGCTCACTGCCATCAGCGTGTGAAGTGCTATACAAATGAAGGACATTTCCGTTTTTTTTTTAATAGATTTTCTTTTCACACTTTGGGGCCAAAATAGCAGCCAAAATTCTGGCCAGGATGTATAGAGGCCAAAGCACCATGAAGGTAAGTGTTCTTCACTGAAAATCAAAGAGCCATGAGGGTCAGCAATCCAGAAGCTTTCCTGATCAATAGGGCACAAGAACACAAGCACATCTGTAGTGCATATATACGTACATAAGAATGCATGGTTATATAGGAGAGCAAACCCCCAACATAATAGAACATTAGTTAAAACTTATGATTTACCAGTCTTTTGTCAGCATTGTTTGGGTCATGTTTATGAACAAACACAGAACATTTTTGCAGGTGTATGAGGTTTCCACCGCTGTATGCCACTGAATGTAAGAATGTGTCATTTATTCCCAGTAGTGCCTGTTCACCCCACCATCACAGCACAAGGAGGACACAGGTCCACAGTGATCCGTCTTCATAGCTGCAGCATCTGGTCTCGTCCCCGTCTGTCTGCACAACGAATGAGTGGGAGGGAAATGTGTTCCCAACACCATCACAGTAACATTAGCACATGATTGGGATTAAGTGAAGTCCAATACCTCAGTGTGAACATTATTATATCTTTTCTCTCTCAGTCTCACTTTGCTCTCTGGAGCAGATTAGCAGAGATGTGGCTGTTTTTCTTCCTCTCTTATTGTTTTGTCTATTTGTTTGCTGTCAGATAAATTCAGTTATTTGGATTGCTATGGGCTGCTTGCATGATAACTAGCACTATTATAGAGGCTGTCACCAGCTTTGAGTTTATATTTTGTGGCTTCTTGTTGAAATAATATGCATAAAACACACATTACTAATCGGTTTGTCTTTTCAGTTGCAGACCATTGAGCTCCCTGAACACAAAGTCCATAGACGGAGATCAGACTGATGAGAAGATCTGAAGACATTTTTTAGCACAAGCTGTTTTTTCTGAAGATATTCTCACTTCTTGTAGTATAGTGTTAGCTGTTTTGGTTAAAACTTATGCATATTCTCTCACAATGTTAAGTGCTCGAAATGTGTTGTGAATGACACGACAACATGTGTAAAATTGATAAAGGTACATCAATTTGTGGCAGTCATTTTGAATAGGGTTAACTTGAAAAATGTATCTATTTTAGATGTGCATCCTTTTCGTATTTTCTTAAAGTTTTACTAAATCTGTTCAGTGGTTTATGAGATACACAGTGTTAAATCTGGTAGTTAACAGCAAAATTTTAGGCCAAAATCTTACGCAATGTGTCGTGCTTGAAATATGTTTAGTGGATGTCATTTTACGGTGGCCCAGAAGGTTCACTGACATCCAAAAGTCACAACACAAATTCAAAATCTACAACACAACAACAAAAGCTGCAACACAACAACAAAAAGCTACAACTGAAGTAATATTACAATGGAAGTTAAAAAAACATGAAATGGCATAAAACAGAAGTTGTGCTGAAATAGAAGTTATGCTAATACCTAAATTAAGACAAAAAAAAATTTAAATTAAAAACAACCGATTGACCGACCTGGTCATCAGATTCAGAAATGTCTCATATACTTTCAATTTTGGAGTCACTTATTTTTCAAACTTTATTGGACACAGTACAAATCAAACATGACGTGGACAATGGTATACAGCTAAATTACCTTTTACGCCAAAACACATACACCTCTCCATTTTAAAATGTAACAAATATTTTTTGACGTAACTAAGCATAACTTCTATTTTAGCATATGTTCAGGTTTACCACAACTTCCGTTTTATGCTTTTATTTTGAATTTCAGAATATTAATACTTCTATTGTAGCTGTTTTTGGGTTGAGGCTTTTTGTATCTCGTTGAACCTTCTGGGCCACCGTAAACATTAGCTGTGGAGGCCATCTTGAACTGAACTGGCTCCAACAGTAATAGTAGATGTCATCACTGATTACATTCAGTGAGTTTCATCAACATCTGTCCAGTGGCTGTGGCCGCCGTCTACAATTCAATCTTGTTGATTTAGTTTGAGTCATTTCATAACACTAACCTTCATCTTACATTGGGTTAAACTCCAAAACGTAATCACCTTTGGACATAAGACTAATAATTACTTTCTTTAAGTTTCATTAAAATCCATTCAGTGCTTCAATGAATGTTTTACTAACGGATAGACAGGCAGGCAGTACTGTAATAAATATGCAAATGTGTATTCCCAGTTTCACTTGTTTTCTTCTCAGAAAATAGAGCGTTTTTAGGGCCAGATCAACAGACATGTTTATTTTTAAGGATTGATGTAATTATATAAACTAAATATGTGAGTGAAAAACATCAGATAGTTGTAAAATTATTACATTCAGAAGCTATTTACTATAGAAATAAGATTACTCCCCAAGAGATGTCTATTTTAAATACCACGTTGGTGTGGATCAACTGACTAAATCAGCTCTAGTAAATTACTACTTAATACACTAGTTTCACTGCAGTCAAATCAGATAGAACAAGGGATTAATTTTAAAAATCTCAGTCGTGTTTTCTTGTAAAGTGTGAAAATTAAGCAAAGGTCACAACAATCAGATTTTTGTAGCTACTGTAACAGATTACAGCTTCAGTTATTTTTTTGATGATCAACTTCATATAATCCTGTTACATTTAATCACTCAACTCCCCAACTGTGATGAGTCATCGCCTCCATTAAGAAATAGTCCAACACATTACACAGCCGTTATCTTCACCGGGCTTTTATCTTGCTTCGCTCTCAGCTAGTCCCCTTATCTTCATAAAAGCAAGCTTTTATCCAGTGTTTTGCTCTCAGCGTTGCCTTGAGGGTAGGGCGGAGTGTCTGTGTGTGTGTTTTAGAGTCGGGATGGGTATTCCTCACACAACTAAATCATCCTCTTTCATTTAAAAACCAGGTTACAGTCCAGTCTTAGAGTATCTACAGTTCAGTAACCGTGTTTGCTATGAGATTTTACAATTAGCGTCTCTTATCTATAAAGGAATAATATTTGATCCTGCCTCTTGTTCGTCTTGTTAGCCTCTGTAATCTCATCTCTTGTTTTTATCACATCCCTTTTTGGTGCTTGTTCTACTTCTTTCTTTCAAAGCTGATTGAATGCTGACTTATTTTTGTGTGTCCCTACTCTAAAAGAAAGATTTGTTACGTTAGGAATGTAGAAAATATAATTAAACATAGCCTATGCAAGTCTTCTGAAGATAAACAGTATAGTATTGCATAAGTTTGCATAAGTTAACTGATTGGCATTTAAAGCTAGAATGACTCACAGAATGTACTAACTAGGCTTGGGTGGTATTATGGTAATACCGTATACAGCCGGTACTGAAAAACTGCAACGGTATCCGTTTCAATACAGTCATGAAAAAAATCCATGGTCAGCGGTGAACCGATGGTAACTTTGGACCAGTCTGGGGCGCTCTCGCAGCCCGCTATGCGAGCAGCTCGTTTTAATCAGCACTTCCTTGTTGCTGCGCTTAGCTCATATAGCCACTGGTATGTTCGCATGCACTTAGATCTTCAGTCAACAGCGGGATTTTCCCGTTTGGCTGTATTTCCGATTTTATTTTGACAAGGCAAAAACCAAATGACGGCTACTTCCAGTTGTTCCGTTTCTGTCTCAGAAACAAAAAAACAAAAACACGGATTATCCCACACGCAACACACACACAAGCACACACCGCACGTACAACCGCAGTTGTCCCGCAGAGTATGTGTTTGTAGAACTTCGTCTCTCTTGTAACCAAAGTGTCTCCAAATGAGAGACATGATATTATTTTAACCATGAGGTCGTCGCCAACATTTCCCTCACTTGTTTTGCTCTCAGCCATTGCGATGCTTTGCTAAGCTAACTCAGGTAGCATTAAACAGGTTATGGAGGGGGCGGGCGCATAACCTAAATGGAGCCATCTGATTGGCTACATGTGGGAAGGGCTACTTTTGATTGGTCAAATACTTCTGTACTAGCGTGCAAAGAGTTGATTTATGGCACATATGGAAACATTTGAACCAAGCATTTATCGCTGTTTTTGACATCTTTTGCGATGGGCCTATTGCAGATTTTGATGATGATGAATTTTCAACATATTGTGCAGCCGTAGTTCAGACTGATCATGCCTCCTTTCAGAGGATTTCTGGGTAAATCCAGCTGGGAGGAAACTCCAGGGCAGAGTCAGAACTTGCTAAAGGCTCCTCCAGGAGCTGGAGAATACTGCTTGACAGACATCCCGTCTGTTACACCTGACCTTGGTTAAGCAGGAGATAACATGCTGGAGTTTTATGACAATGCCTATGCTATACTTTTATTGTGACAAATTTGATTGGCAGATATTTTTTCTTCCTTTATTATAAAACATTCAGTATCAAACTTAAATATAACTTGTGTAAGAATTAAGAACTGTCTGGCACGAAATATTTGACTTGACTTCTCCTATTTATCCAGGTCTGGGTCAATCTTTCTTGACTATATGTCAAAATCTTGCAAGCTAGACATCCGTTTAAGAATGGATCTCCATCTTCCATGTTGGAACAAAACAACTTATTCAGTGTGTTTATAATGTGACAACCAGCTCCTGACATTTGGATCCCCATGGGGGGGCTGAAGATGTGTTGGTGCATCTATTGTTGCTTCTCATTTCACCTCTCCTTACTGGTAACATAGTTTCATGTTTTATTTACAACTGTTCTCCCAATGTGGAGAAGATAAAGAATGTAGTGATGTTGCAACCAGGGTATCAAAAATGGTCACCCACATGCAATAAGCGCCACATATATTATTTAAAAGCATCATATATCCCCAAGTAGTGGCGATTTGGCGCCGAAGTCACTTGAGTTCATGCACACAGGGATATGGAGCCATAGAGATACTCACTGTGAAAAATACCTAAGGGGATGATGCAATCTAACTAGGCATGTAATCTGAAGATTTCTACCAGAGGAATATTCACTTTTCTATCAATCTGTTGCTCAATCCTGTGGTTATCACCATTCGTCTGTGATCCCCCAACACACACACACACACACACACAGACACACCATCGTGCTTTGGCTCTTCTTCCACTTAACGAAAAGAAACATCATCAAATGGAAATGGATTTATTCTGAGTGTGTTTCTGTGGTGTGTGTGCTGAAGACTTCTTTTATTTTTTAATACTTGGGACTCCATCGCTTTGAACTTCTCTGTCAGCACAACCACACACACACACACACGCGCGCGCGCGCACGCACACACACACACACACACACACACACACACACACACACACACACACACACACACACACACACACACACACACACACACACACACACACACACACACACACATTTTAATGGACCAAAAAGGTCCATTAAAGTGCGGTCCATGTGTCCGCCAGGGAAAAAGCAGATTGTCCCATCGTGGTATTGCTGCTGTATGAAAAATGGATGATGGGATATGATACGGAGCAGAGTCCATATCTAAACAGTGGTAAATTAATCATTTGATTTTAAAAGCAGTCAATAATTCCAATTCTGTTTTCCTTTAGTGCTTTTGACCCTTTTATTTTTATGCCATCCTCTCTTACCTTTTGTTCCATGTCTACATCCATTCTTCAGCCTTTTTAGGTCCAAACTATGATTCAGTAAATATTAGCTGAATCAGTTTTCCAGTGTCCAGTTTGAAAAAAAAATCTGCAGCATTTAATTAAGTGATTATCTTTATGGGACACAACACAGATAAGACCAGGAAAGAGGCTTAAAAGTTGGCTGTGGTTCATGGATAATCCTCTTGTCAAAAGTGGCCACCCTTGCAGTGGTGATGCCCCCCTACCTGACTAAAGTAAAATTTGAAATATGATGGGACCAGGATGCTTTTATTGAATTTGGTTTATCCTGGTTGGACTTCTGCTTCCTTCTTCCTGTTTCCTGTTGAAGATCACCCCGAGGGCTGATGCTGCAAGAGATGCATGCACCAAGACATTTTCAAAATCCCAGGAAGCATAAATATGTGCAAACATACATGTCATTGTCCTGTAGCAGATAGGGCAGCAAGTAATTTGATGGTCGACTAATCAGTCATTGTTTTCCCCTGATTAGCCTGTTAGTCAAAAATAAATTCAACTAACATCTACTTCCTGTGTGTCCAACTGCTGTTCTGGGTTCCAGTTTATGTCTGACCTCACCTGCTCTGGTCTGTCCACCTCTCAGCATCATTAGAACTTTTCACATTAATCTAAACTGATATAATACAGTAGAATTTTAAATTAAATGTTTGCTAGATGAGGTTTTCTGTTAGGGTTCTGATGTATTAGTGTGTTTACAGTAAATAAACTAGAATAATAATAATGATTTATGCTGGCAGTCATTACTTTTGTCCCAGAATAAGTTGCATTTTCAAAGAAGGTCAAACATTTCATAAAACAAGGAAACTGAAAGCTCTGAGTAGAAAGCTATTCACCAATAGAGGGGTAGAAGAATTAAATCTTTGTGCAGATTAATTAGTTCATTAAATGAGAGAATGATGCTGAAATGCGGCGCTGACAGAGATTCACATTCAAGGTTTTCTAAAAGGACAAGAATCTACAAGGGTTTTGTTCATCTTAGACACCAGGCTTTGACTCACACGGGGGTTCAGTTCAACAAACGGACCATATCGTTGAACTCGTTTGTTATATTGATCTATCATGGGTATATGGGAGGTTTTCTAAGTCAAAAATCTTGAAAATAAGAAGTAATTAATTCATTAATTGAAGTAAATAAAGTGTTATGCCCCTCTGCAGTTTCTCTGGCCATTTTCTGATGGTGCAGCAATCTGCATGGTCTGATTGCTAATTGGGCTGCACCTGGGAGAGCAGGCATAAAGCCTGCTGGGAGAGGCCTGATGAAGACCAACACTGGAGCACCACTGGAGCTGCCACCAGCCTTATACTGGCTGGAGATTTGGGGAGGATGGCTCCTTTTTAATAAAAAGTTTTTAGAAAATTCTCCTACGTGTTCAGTCTCCATTTTATGTTGTGGCCCAACGAGCCGGGTCATAACATAAAGCAAGTCATCAGCAAAGAAGCAAGTAGCAATCATGTTGCCTTGAGTTGCATCCAATCACACTCGAGGCCTGACAGCTAATACACTTCTAGAAACAAAAAGTAGAAATATAAATATTATTTTAGCCACTAAAATGAGTCCCTGAGTTGTTTTTGTTCACTCTTTAAAACCTCTACTTCCATTTCCAGTGAATGTTTGCAGGTCTGAACAAACCACTGATGTTTTGTTCGGAGCCTTTATCAGAGGCTGGGTCATCACTTTTTGTTTCTGCTCCTCCGCGGAGCTGCGTTAAAAGCCCACTGCTTTAAAAGTCTGGGCAGGGTTAGGGTTAGGGAAGTTCTTATCCAGCGGAGCCCCCATTAGGACAACTATTATTCGTGTGTTGTTGGTGATAAATCAGCAGCTCTAAATAATTTACCAGCATGGAGCAGGAGTGCTGTAAGAGATTTAAAGGTACTACAGAGAATGGAAAGCTTTCACTTCCCTCTCATACTCTTCATAACTCATTCTTTTCATTGATCACTAACAATGTGTCTTGATTGCTTGGCTTTTTTCCTGTATTTGTCTAATTTTGAGGACAAAAAATATTGTAAATTCACACAAATTCTTTTGTCAAGTGTTCATAAGGAGCAAGAGTTTAAATATGCCATGTATCAATCGAGAGCGTTATCTTAATTAGGGTCCCAGATGGTTTCAGCTGATGCAGCTTATCTGTTGAAGGATTTTTGATAAGCATTATCAACAGTTTAACAGAGAAGAGGAAGAAATCCATTGCAACCTCTACGTAAGTGTTCAACAGACCACTATCCCCCACAGCTGAGTTTACTTTCTTACTGTCCGTGTCTGCAACAACCTTGTACTTTTATAAGGTCAGCTTTCAGATTGTGATCCAAGTCTCCAGGAGGCAGACCTTTGCTTTTTATTCTAAGGGTAGTGTAAAGGTCTTAGGGAAATGTTTGCAGGTTAAATGCAAAATTTAGTTGTGGAAAAAACTATTGTGAAAGCTGTAGTGTAATTACACTATTAACAATTTGTGACTCACTCACCGAGCTGGATTGCGTGAGTGACCTCAAGCCTCAAATATCATGTGGGCAACATGCAATAAACAGGTTGTGGGTTGAATTCAGGGGGTGGAAGTAATCAATCACTTCAGGGCTTTCATGTCGAGAGTGGAAGCAGAGATAACTTTGAGCCTGTGGAATGTGAACAGGCTCTTTGTCATGGTGGGTTTCTTTACTTGCGGTATTTTGGCGGTGCAGAAAACACTTCCCGTAAAAACATTAAATAAACACATGAGTTTAGAACAGATCTATACCAGAAGCTCATATCATTTCAAGTTACAAGTTCAACTAAAATGCTCAGCAGAAACCACTGATGGTTTTCTTAAATTATTATATCTATTACCTTAAATCCATACCTACATGCAGAGGCCAGAACACAACAGTCTCCCTGAGTTCTCCCTGCACTGAGAGTCAATGAGCCTGGAGGGTCATCCATCCAGAGTCCCGAGTGCAGGCCAGCTGATCAATAGGACACAAAAACACAGATAGTAGAACACATGGTCACATTTAAAGAATTCAAGGACACATAGCTGTGTGGGCATACAAATTCATTATTGATGCTTAGAAGTTTGTAGATTTTCCTCTGCAGCATTAAAGCAGCTCTAATTAATCTGCAGACAAGCTAGTTATAGCTAGCTAGCTTACACAAACATGGTCCCAGAACTCTCACCCCTCCCGTCGGTTATAGACCACTACCCCGGATATGGGACGGCACATTGCCACATTAACAAGATGGTGCAAAACACCAGCCGTTAACAAGCTATGTTCATTCTGGTTTTTACTCTTTCACATTTTTTGTTTCCTGCTAGCTGAAAAGGTGTTTTTCTTTTTGGGACTCTGGTATTTTTTCCGAAAGTTGAAGCGGTAGCAGCAGCCGTTTCTTTCCTTTCTTTCACTTCCGGGATGTTCTGCTAAAAATTGCTCCAGCACACATGAATGGAGGATCGTAGGAACTGTGGCGGTTTGGCGAGACAGACAACCGGATTGTCCAATAGTGGCTTTTTGTCCAAAACGTGTGATTGGCTGAGGTTTTTAGACAAATGTGAAAGAACCACTTTATTAATTTCTTATAGGGTTTTTTTTAATCACCACAATATATTTTATACTATATTAAAATGTTGAGGCATGAAAAAAAATTAAGCTAATTTTGTTTCCAAATTTTCTATAGCAGCTTTAAGATCCACAAAAAATCCTAAAAAGCCAGATCTTCATAATATCATACGTCTGAGAGTTTCAGCCTGCTAAAGGTTAGAATAACAGTTCTGAACTCGACCAATCAGGCAGACAGACTATGTACAAATAGTGGGAATTCAAGACTAGTTATAATAACTTTCCCAGGAGCAGATGACCTGGAAAAACCCCTCTGACAGCAATGTTACAACCAGCAAGAAACCAGGAGCAACTCCTAGAGAAATCCTAATTCCCATCATCAGGATAATGTTGCAATGAAGCTGCAATAAGTGAAGGGAAAGAAAGACTGTTCCCAGATGATTAAAATAAAACAGGTTGTGAACTGAATCTCAAAATTTAAAATAGAGTAATCCACATAGAAGGTTTCATAAACTCTGGGTTTATCTGTAAAGACTGACTTGTGAGGTCAGGTCATGCGTGCAATAAAAAGCCATAATCACTGGAGCCTGATTCATTGTGGGAACTGCAGGGAAGAAAAAACAACAACAAACTACTTACTGAAGCAGGACGTCCTTCGTCAAGCTGCCTGAGTTAATGCATGTTTGAATCCACTGCAACCGGTAGAAACTCAGGGTTTCTTAAAGAGCCTGTTGGAATAAAAACACAGAACTTCCCTAAACTCAGGTCAGACTCCTCGGCTTTCTTGCCTTTATAAATCTGAGTGGTTGTAGTTTTTGTTTTAAAATTTGTAAAGGAGAGAAAATCATTTACAATGAAAAAAACTCTGAAGATTTTTTTTTCTGAGATGACAAATGTGTAAAACAAGGGTGTAAATCTTTTTGCAGCTAAAGTTTTCTCTTAGATCTGAACTGGATCTTAAACTGCCTTTTTACTGGCTTTTCAAAATCCGCCTCACAGACTTTATAGCTGATTCAAAATGCTGCTGCTCAGATTCCGACTGGTACCAAAAACCAACACATTTCACCTGATCGCTGCACTGACTCCCTATCAAAATAATCAGTTCAAAATTCTTTATAATTTAAAAGTGTGGCTATGACAAGAGATGCCAGCCTTGTACACTTGACACCTCTCGGTTTGAATGATGATTTTTCTTTTTTCCACATTTTTATTCTGTAAAGAAAATTGCCTGACTGACAGGTTGAATGACTTTTTGCCCTTGATTTCAAGCGTTGACTACCATTTCTCATAAACTTGAGGCAAACTTTGCCAGAAAATAACAGCACAACAGAGTCACACACCAGCTAACGTTTAGCAGTTCAAACACAGTCGACCTAGCCGAGGTATTCACAAATCCGGTGAACTGCGTTTTGAAAGTCAAGGCTCCATGAAGGATTTATTGACTCGCCAAAGAAGAGATGATTACCCAGTTTGCTCTGCAACTTCCTCACTATTAATAGTCCCTCCACAGAAACATGTAGTGCAGAAGGAGCAATGCAGTCACTGCTATCTGCAACATGTGGTTTTATTTCTGAGGAAGTTAGCATGTAGCATATTACTGTCCTGATTTGATGATTTGTCAGTGCTTCGAAATCAAAATCAGCATTAAACCAACTGATACATTTGTCCACACAGATATTCACAGACACACAATTCTGATTTCTACTCTCTTGTCTCAACAGTACTCATGCACAGGTCAGAAATGCTCCAGCGTAATGAAGCAGAAACTTTAATAAGGGCTTTACAAGGCAGAGATTGGACTCTCTCTCCCTCACGCTGTCTCTCCCACTCATGCATACCTGCACACACTATTTAATTTGAATCCCACCCAGGCTGAGCAGCTGAAGCACAGGGGAGAAGGAGAGGCAGGCACATGTAATGAATATTGGAATAGATATTAACTGTCACAACGGGATGTCCACTTTAACTTTTTCATCTTCTCTGCTGCATTTCCTCAGGGGTCACTCAGCGGTAGCTCATCCCTACGCTCTCAGCCTGACCATGCAGCCACGAGAGGGAAGGAATGATGCAACACAATGACGAGGAGGACAACGAAGAGGGGAATAAGTGACGCACTGCATGTGGAAAAGCGATGAAAACTGAATGTGTCGAAGAAAATTTGACCTGTCAAAGTTTCTTCTGGTGACGATTGACCTTATTCTTCATTTTAAGAAGTTTTGAAATATTCTTCCAGTGTTAGCCTATTTGCTAAGAGTTGTTAGCATTCTTAATCATGCATTTGCCAAAAAAAATAAGGTAAGAAAATCATTCCCAAAACTTTAAATTGTACAGCATGTCCATGAACAGATGGGGGAATGATGGATGGGACAAAAATAGCCTTTAACACATTGCAATCTGTGACGCCCCATTTGATTCACTGAGGAATGAAGAAAGACTTTTGGCCTAAAGTTTTAAAATCCCCCAAAACAGCTGATTCATTAATATTTTGGTAATGGAAAAGTAACAAACCAATACTTTTGTAAAATGTTTTGCTCTACGAGTTTGTTGAAGTGACTCCAGTAGGCCCATGCAGTCTGGAGGTTCATTTGATCTTACATTTTAACAACTGGAACACTTGGTTTAAAACATTTGCTGCAATAAATTCAAATTAAAGGCACATTATGCAGTTTTGCTTGTTTTTAGCACCCCCTGGTGTCCGTTTTAAGTCACTGACGTTAAAATGTTAGCATTGTCTTTGCTCAGAAACGCCTACAAATACTGTTGAAATGTCTCCTCAGCCTTTATTGCTTTCACTTATTCAAAGAAATCAGCTGTGTTCAAGCAGGGAGAGATCCTAAAAAATCAGGAATCATGAGCTAAAAACACTCCAGCGCTAGCATAACAGCTAGCAACATGGGGTTAGCATAACCCTCGTGAGATACGTGACTTTGTGAGACTTCCGGCGCACCAGACCAGAGAATTTAAAGTTGCAAACATGGTATTCTGGATCCAAGCAGCAGATGGGGCTGAGTGACTTTTCATTAACCCTGTAGGGTCATATTAGCACAGACTGGCTCAAGAAAAAGATGTTAAAATATGGGAAAAATTACATAGTGTGTCTTTGATATATTACCTATTCTAAACAGCAGAATACAGATCACAAAGTTTCAAACGCACATACAGACACTCTCTAGTGTTGATTTAACACTGGTGTGTGCTGTTTATCATTATAAATACTGTTTTACAGAAAGAAGATAAAGTGTTTGTGGAGAAGTGTCCACCTAGAAAATCATGTTATTGCTGACAATAAATGGTCCAGATATTCATGTTTTTATTCTGCAGTGTAAATAAAGTATATGTATAGTTGATCTTAGGTCATTTTCAGAAATTCGGTTAATTTTATATCAGAGTTTTGTACGTGATGTAAGTAAATAAGTAAAGTTTATTTATATAGCACCTTTCACAGAAAAAATCACAAAGTGCTTCACAGAAAACAGAATCAAACATGATAAAAAAACAAATAAAATCAATAAAACAAACAAAATATCATTACAAATCAAAATCATTAAACAACAACAAGAGAACATAAAAGAGTTATTTAAAAGTGTTGTTGTTTAATGATTTTGATTTGTAATGATATTTTGTTTGTTTTATTGATTTTATTTGTTTTATCATGTTTGATTCTGTTTTCTGTGAAGCACTTTGTGATTTTTTCTGTGAAAGGTGCTATATAAATAAACTTTACTTACTTACTTACTTACTAAAAGCAGTTTTGAATAATTGGGTCTTCAGCTGCTTTTTAAAGGAGTCCAGACTGTTTATACAGCGTAAAACTAAAGGAAGGTCATTCCAAAGTCGCGGTGCAACAGACTGGAAGGAGCGATCACCTCGACTTTTAAATCTGGTCCTTGGAACTGTTAGTAGATTCTGGTCTGTGGACCTGAGGACTCGGGTTGGAACTGTTAGGAGATTCTGGTCTGTGGACCTGAGGACTCGGGTTGGAGCGTACGGCTTTATCAGTTCAGTAACATAAAGAGGAGCTTGACCATGTAGGGCCCTGAAAGTTAGAGTCAGGATTTTAAAATGAACTCTACATTTAACAGGTAACCAGTGCAGAGACCTCAGAATAGGAGTGATGTGATCTTTTCTGTTTGCTCCAGTGAGGAGCCTCGCTGCAGAGTTCTGGACCAGCTGAAGGCCATAAAGGGCTTTTTGGTTCAAACATG
The DNA here is from genome assembly GCA_006937965.1 of Callopanchax toddi. Lineage (NCBI taxonomy): Eukaryota > Metazoa > Chordata > Actinopteri > Cyprinodontiformes > Nothobranchiidae > Callopanchax > Callopanchax toddi. The sequence continues at coordinate 1,305,859 of SSNR01000154.1, forward strand.
TGAAAAGTGTGTTACAGTAATCTAGACGGGAGGAGATAAAAGCATGAAGAACCATTTTCTGTTCAGGTTTTGACACCAACTTTCTCAGTTTGGAAATATTTCTCAGATGATAAAAACAGTTTCTGACCAGCTGTTTTGAGTGACCTTCAAGAGACATTGATTGGTCAAAAATAACACCCAGATTCCTCAGGTTTGACTTTACAGCAGAACTTAAATGTCCAATCTGTTGACTGATCAGAGGGACCATCCTATCAGGGGCAACAATCAGACATTCAGTCTTTTCAGGGTTTAACTGAAGGAAGTGATTTTCTAACCAGTTAGTAGCTGACAGACACTCCAGTAGTTCAGACAGTTTGTAGAACTCTGAGTCCTTGAAGGAGCAGTACAGCTGAATGTCATCTGCATAAAGGTGGTAGGAGACATTGTGACATCTACTAATGATCTGTCCAAGAGGATGGATATATAGTAAAAACAGGAGTGGACCCAGAACAGAGCCTTGGGGTACCCCACAGAACAGATCTGTAGTATCTGACATGATGTGGTTTATATGGACACTGAAACTTCTGTTTGAGAGGTACGATCTGAACCAGTCTAGAACTGTTCCAGAGATCCCCACCAGGTCACGGAGTCTGTTCACTAAGGTGCTGTGATCAACAGAAAGGTCCAACAAAACTAAGACTGTAAACTCCCCGGAGTCTGCTGCCATCATGATGTCACTGGATACTTTGAGTAAAGCTGTTTCTGTTGAATGTTTTTTACGGAAACCAGATTGGAATTTATCAAAAATGTTGTGTTGTTCCAAAAAATAGACCAGCTGATCAGCCACGACTCTTTCTAAGAGTTTAGAGATATAGCTCAGTTTGGAAATGGGCCTGTAGTTATTTGGCTGAGAGGAGTCCAGACTGGGTTTTTTAAGGATGGGTTCAATAACAGCGTGTTTAAAGATGGAGGGGACAGACCCGGTTTGCAGGGATAGATTGATAAAATCAACAATGCATGGGCCAACTAGGTCAAAAGCTTTAAGAAGCAAAGAGGTTGGGAGAATATCAACTGGGCTTGAAGTTGGTTTCATGTTTTTAAGAATGAGACACGTCTTGAAAATGAACAGGTGTGAAGAAGGACCAGGTATGGGAAGGAGGAGGGTGGATGGGAGAGTAGGGAGCAGATGGGGGTGAGAAACCTGACCTGATGTTTCTAATTTTGTTCTCAAAGAATGAAAGGAAGTTTTTACAATCAGACCTTGAGAACACGGGGATTTGGGGCGTTTTAGGTGAAACTATCTGATTGATCGTGTCAAACAGTAAGTGATGGACAGGAAATGCTCTCACAAAATTGTGAGAACCAGAAGAAGCAAAGTAGGTGGCGGAGCATGAAGTCAATAACAGTCCAATTCGTTTCCGTGTTTAGTCCTGTAGAATAATAGATCCATTTAAGCTACAAGCCCAAATCAACAGCAATAATAAGCAGCGTCCACGTTGCTATGAACGACGCTCAGAACCGAATCTTTTTTTCTGCCCCCTGAAGAAGTTGGCAATATAAAATCTGTTGACTGTGTATGTTTTTTTTCTGATTATCATCACAGATTTAGCTTTCTCTGCAATATCGCATTCTGTAAACACCACAAAACATAAATAAATCTATGCACCTCTGTGGCACAGGAAATCAAAGAGATTGATATCTCAATACTTGTGCAAATAAAACCACAAGTGCATGTGTGCAATATCTTGAGCTTGATTTAATCTTGTTATTTTATGAGACTCAAAATGTGTTATTCCTCTGAGTAACCATTTGCACATCGAACGCTCTTGGCAGGAATAAAACACACTGAGAACAAGAGCTTCAGGAGAAAAAAAGAACTTCAAGAAAGAGACACAGTGAGGGTTGTAAAAACAGCAGGGGCACTTGTCTGTGATCTCTCACCGAGAAAACCTGTAAGAGAGATCAGGGGAGGTGAAGGAGGAGAAACGGAGAAACTCAGGGGTGGAGGGAAGCGAGGAAAGGAGGGGGGGGGGTTCTCTAAGCTCAGTGAAGCATTGATATGCCTGTGTCCAGCTGAGAGCAAAGAGATACGGACCCTATCTGCTGTACCAGGGGGTCTGCAGAGAGACACTTGTAGGAGAAACAAACAGGACAGAGAAGTGAAGAGGGGAGAGAAGAGTCCTGATGTGAAGATAAAGACCAGGGTGCTCATTTATAAAACTTGCTTACGCACAAAATGGGCCAAAAAGTTGCGTAGGTCACTTTTTACGCAAAATTTGGGATTTATAAAAGAAAACGTAACGGAAAAATGTGGCAACTCTAAGCAAACTTTAGACCTTGCGTAAGCACATGTTGGAGAGGTGAAACCAGTCAGAGAAGCTGGTGAGATGAAAAATGTTGAATTTATGACACAATTTAAGACTTGTAGACCCTCACGCACACAGAACCAACAATGTGTCTCTAAAAAGAATAAAAATTTAAATCTGAATGAAATTATGTCGCATTTTCGAAAAATATCCCATTATGTTCATCCAGTCGTCTTCAGATTATATAACAAACTGCACTTATTGGTGCATTAATTATGATTTTAGAGACTTAGGAATCCTGCAGTGACAGTTGTGCGTAATGCGCTGGAATGCGCTGCAGCTCAGCCAGCAGGCAGACTCTGGATGAATGGGAGAGAGTTTTTAGAGATTTCTAGATAATGACTGGACGATCGATCAGCTGATAGATTCATTAGAGCATCCTATGGATCAACTGGGTCCAGTATTAGATCAACAGAACCATCGGAACCAGTAAAACCCGGTGTCACCGGCCGTTCTCGGGTTTCAACCAGCGATTATTTTATCCAACAGGTTGACTGTTTGATAGGATGAACAACATGACCTGTCTTCCCCTTTGGATTCAATTAAATGTTGTCATTAAACGTTTCTCTTAGATCTTCACGATCTCTCTGTCAGACTGACAGCAGACGCGCTGCAGCGAGACGTCTCTCGGAGCACTTCCGTGTTCGTAATTCGTCACATTTCACCACCTAATAAAACATTTTTCCGTCCATCCACTTCACCACAAGCACCTCGAGTTTCAGCCTCTGTAAAATTACGCTTCCTAAACCTCTCTGTTGTCACGATTTACTGTAAAGCCAGAAACCCACCGGCTTATGCATATGGAATTATTCATGAGGTACTTTGCATTGACCGTATATGTCAGAATGTGGGTGTGTAGGAGGAGGGTTCTGACCCAAAAACAGCTGAGCGCAGTTCTAGGTCTGACAGCGATTTATAAAGCAGAATTGCATGGATCTGTGCGTCCGCAGGTTTTTATAAATCGGAAATGGAATTTGCGTACCTGAAATTTTTTGGCTGAGCTTAAGCAAGTTTTAGTAAGGATTCTATGCAAAGTTTTATAAATGAGCACCCAGTAGGGACAGGAAACAGGATTAAAACAAGACTGCTGTGATAATAATTGCCACCATCATTGTTGGTGATCTCTTGCAGCAGCTCTGTGTTTGTCAGGGACAGCTGTAGACTGAAGCAGGGTAGATTTATTGTATAAAAATTTACCAGCCTGTGCACAAAAAAGTCCTACTTTATATTAATATAATGCAAAATTTGAAATTCCACCTATAAAAACCCAACACTTTCACTATTCTAAGATGTTGCATGGTCAGTTGGGTGAGAGTCCTTGAATTCTCCACACAAAGGGGCCAGAAAATCAAAACCTTTTTAGGTTTTTGTAAAACTAACAAAGTGATTTTGGTACCTGAATGTAAAGTTATGACTCTTGACTATATGGAGAAACAAAATTGCTCCTAAAAAAGCAAAATTTTCAGCAAGAATCTCAGTGATTTTGGTACATTTGACACTTTTGCATGAAGTTTTATCCATGGTGATAGGACAAGACTTCTAACATACTGTAGTTGGGGCAATAGTCATGCAGATTTTCTGGTCAAAATTGAATATCAAGGTGTTTCGTGCCTCAATTTCTTTATATTTTACCCTCAATTTATGATCATTTTGGCTTTTAGCCCTTCATAAGTTAGTTTTCACACTTTCTAACTCAAAGATAAATAAATGAAAACAGGTTTTGAGATCATGCTTAAATGTTTGCAACAACTCTGAGTATAGTAGTTAATTGTATAGTAAATTTTTGCAAACTTCCTTGACATTCAGAAACTATTAGTCACAGCCCGATGAGATACACAGCTCTCTAGTCTGTTTTTTTTTTTTTTTGTGAATAGCTAAAAGTTTTTTGTCTCAAAATATTTTGTGATGGTTCTCGATTTCCTCCTGTGTTTTGCACGGCCTTGCACTTGTGTTGCTAAAACTTTTAAAATGTTAATTTTCCAAAAAAATTTTCAAAATAGTCACAGCATTGTTGAGCCTGAAAGACTTCTCAATTTAATATTATGACAACTTTTGGAATGGTTCGTGATCAAATGGGAAAACAATTGAGACATACATTTAAATTGAGAATAACTTTAGTTACTTTGTGGCTAAGTTGCAACTGCATATCTATCACAGTTTGTTTGCAATAATATTTTTTGTCCCATGTATCTCAGTCATAAAAAAACCGTCATGCAAAAGTGTCGTATTTACCAATTCAGTGTGATATCAACTGAAAATTTGCAGATTTTTTTTTACAACTTTGTCTCACCAACTAGCTGCCAACAGCTCAGTGAGAAACTGGCTTAAATCTAAAACCTATCATGCAAAATACACTTAATTCCAGAATTTTGAATTCATGGATCTAACTGTGTCTGAGCTTTGATTTAGTTTGAGTTGGATCAAATGCCAGGGAAAGACGTTGCACAGACCTGGTAGGCCCAAACATACTGTATAATGAGGTCTTCAACTCCCAGCTCTGGCAGAGCTTTGACCACGTCCCGAGTACAGTAGGAGACATTGACTCTGAATGGACCTTGTTTCGCTCTGAGGTGGCTGTTGGTTGCTCCTCCATGTCAACAGGAGTCAGTTGAGTTGGTTTGGGCATCTGGTCAGGATGCCTCTTGGATGCAGCCCCAGGGAGGTGCTTCAGGAAGTAGGTCCCTATAGGTCAACCATGGAAACACTTCAGAGATTAAATTTCTAGGCTGCTATAGGAAGACTTCGGGGTCCAAACTGGACAAGCTGATAGAAGTTGGCTGAGGAGAGGACAGTCTGGGCTTCCCTACTTGGGATGCTGCCCTCACCACCTGGATCTGGACATTGAGGTCAAGCAAGGCGAGGTGAGACTAAGTGACTATTCAAAGCCACTAATCCCAACTATAATGTGCTTTTTCTAGTGTTTTTAGTTGAAATTATGACATAAGCTATAGCTGGAGTTGTTCCAATTTATCATTAAAATACCTGCACATCATGGACACTAAGATTTTTTGTTAATATTGTTATAAACTAATTATATTTCAGTAAACTATGTAGAACTGAATAGGTCAAATGTCATATTTTATGTTTATTATATATTTGCAAGTGATAAATTACATTTTAAGGCTTTTGTTTATTTATGACTGACTATGTTTATACCAAGGAAGACATGAACAGGGGGCCGTAAAAGGAAGAAAAAGGACACATTTTCTTTCAATTGAACTAAAAGCCAGGTAGAAGAACTGAGATCTGACAAAGAACTGAGACGGCCAAACTGGTCCAGAACATGTGGTGACATAAACCTCAGGAAGGGATCTACAGTAGTGACAGTGATGAGGAGGAGGAAAAACAAACAAAACAACAACAAAAACCCACGAGTGTCACAATGTTAGAGTCAAAAACTAAAAACAGGATGGACCCAAAAGTGAAGGGTAGATAAATGCTTTATGAGACAGGTCTGTGATATTACAGTGTGGGAGATCTGGGGGGCAGAGGGGACTGAGTTCAGTAGAGATTGAAATACAATATTGATGAAAAAAAGTATTCTTGCTAAAAGTTGCTTCTGTTGCAGGTTTGGAAGAGGATGAGGAGGCATCCTGAAAACTGAGGATCTGATAAATGTCCAGAATAATCAACAGGTCACAACAAGGGTATTTGGATACAAGACAGAAGTTTGTAAGTTATTCAAGAGGAGCTAAACAAACAAAAGATATCAGGCCTAGATTTTTGCCAGCTCAGAGTAAGAAGTTGCATAAAAATCAGGACAAGGAAGAAAGAAGGAGCAGGAAAAATCAAAGTGAACTCTACAATCCCGGAACCACAAGATCTACGTTCATCTATGGTCATGAGCTTTGGGTAATGACTGAAAGACAAAGACCAGAACTTGGTCAGGATGCTTCCCCTGGGGGAGGTGTTTCAGGCATGTCCCTCTACCACGCAGGACATGCTGGAAAGATTATATTTCTGGGGTCCATCTGCCTTAAAGTCCCATTAGAGGAGCTTGGGGACGTGGCTAGGGAGACGACATAAAGGCCGTCCTTGTTAGGGCTGCTGACCTGGACTTGGACAACTGGAAGACAATGAGACAAAACCACATCTTGAAATCATTTTAGGATCAAATATCAGCCTTTTTGTTTTGGATAAAACTTTTCTTTCATCACAATCTCCATTTTCTTCAGTTTGAATACTCCTGTTACTTTTCCCTAAGATGAAGGATCTCAGTATGAATATTTATACGGTAACACCTACATTTTCACAACCGCTATTATTGCTGTTTTTCACCTCAGAAATGCAAATGAGGGGAAAAAAAATCTCACTTTGTCCTTTTTATTGAATTCATTATTTAATCAGTATTTCTGGTGCATTAAAAACCTGATTCTGTTCGTCATCATTTAGAATCCAGCAAACACCATTTATATCAAACTCTACAGTTTGACTATTTTATCCTTTCTATTTTTCACTTGCTGTGTAAAAGTACTACAATTATGTACTCCAATGAAAGTAGTTTTTTCTGAATACATTTTACTTAAGCGCAAGTAAAGTTAGAAATGCAAAAATCGATTAAAAAAAGTAACTGATTAAAAATGTACTCAGAGTAAAAGCTACTGAAACTACATTCATACAGTTCGGTTTATATGAATAAACCACAGAGACGTTTTACACGCTGTGAAATTGTTTTTTGTTTTTTTTTGTCGTTGTAAATAAAAATGATGTCATGTGACCTGGAAGCGAGAAAACTTCATAAAACTTCCAGTTTGAGATTTCGCTGGTTGCCGTACTCTCAAGTTGGCGACAACCAGACAGATGTTTTTCTGTAAATCATAATTGCAATTTTCAAAATAGCTGACAGATGCTTGGCAGGTATGACCTTCTGCTGAAAAAACAAACTGGGAAGAAAATGAATGTGTCTTCTGCTGCCAGAGAGACAGTTTACTGTGTGATTTATGTTGTTGGAAGAAGGCCTTTCCTATCCGTCACAGTCTGGCTGCGTACTTTGGTCCAGACCGCCACAGCAGAGAACTACACAGAAACCTGAGCCAATCAGGCCGTTTGTTTGAATGTAATTTGGTCTGAGTCTGCTCTTTGGGGTCGCAGTTAAATACTTTCCATTTGTGTATCCTGCAGATTCTTGGACTACGCTAATCTTCCTGTGAAAGGAAAAAAGCTGATGGGATCTACAGACTATGTGGTTGAGAGATTGCTCTGCAAATTATAAAAATGATGTTCAGGTTGACAGTTAAAGGTCTCGTCTTTAATTGAATTTAGCACATGTGCTGCTCTTTAAATTACAATTAGAAAATCAGGTTTATCCGTGCGTTTTTTTCTAATAGCTTACCAGAAAATTGGCTGCTGCTTTCATCCAGTTTGTTGGAGGAAACCTGGATTAAATCAGATTTTTTTATTTATTTCAATACAAACACTGAGATTTACAGCTTGTGTGAAAATAATAATAATCACATTTCTTATTAGAGTTTGCAAAAACATTGAAATTTGAATGTCAAACACCCAGAAAGTGATTAAAAAAGCTTTTTGATCTCTAAATGTCCTCCAGGAGCTTTTCCGTTAAAAACTATTATGTTTTAAACATTCTTTGCAACTGCAAGGGAGAAAAGTTAGTAATGAAAAAAACTGAGAGACTATATGTACACTAGTATCTGCCACAATACAACGGGATTTCACAACGTTGGACATTTTGACTCCAAGCAAAGTTTCTATGAGACTAATCAGATTATCAATAAAAAATATAACTTTTCATTTGTAAATCTTAACATTTACATTTTATCTCCATCACCATAAAATGATTGACTAAACAGTCCCTCCATGGTTTAGCGTCACAAACCGAGACTCGGCTCAAAGAGGTAAACAAATCTAGAGGCTACGGGGATTGGTCAAAACATATCTGAGTTGCAGTGATTGCAGAAAAGTTGCTGTGATTGGTGAAAATTGCAAGGCTGTGAGAAATTTGCGACTGATTGAATTTGCATTAATAGTACGGATGTCCCAAATAGTTGTTTTTTTTGCCGGACTCATTTGAGCCATTTGATTTTAAGCATCTATTGATACTGAGTCCCGATCTGATACTTCTATAATACATTAAAAAGAATAAAGAAGAAACAGATCCACTTCCTGCTTCAAGCTGCTTCCCTGTTCTACTTTAACCAATAGCGTCTCTCCAACAAAGTGATGTCATGCCACACACGTTGCTGTTTCTGTGTGGAGTCAAGAGGTCTAACTCTGCCACCACATAACTATAGATGTGTTAAAGATAATGACAATACAGTATATATACGTCTGACCCCGATCGAGTCTGAAACCATGTGATCAGTCCCGATTTCCAATCACGTGGTCGAATTTGGAATTATGGACATAGTAATAGTTGTGATTGCAACTTCCTGAAGGGACTGACTAGATTGAATTGCAATGAAAAACAATCTCATCTTTATTTGCACAACCGCCTTTATGACGAGAGCTTTGACTCAGTTTTTAAAAAAAGGTTGTATCTGTTTCTGCTCAACAGCGTCAGTCTCGTATGTGAAATGCAGTCTAACAAATATATTAACAAAAGTCATTTCAATGAGCAAAATATCTTTTCTATCTCTGGGAGGGAGGTAATGAGACTTGCTTCTGTCTCAACACTGTCCTGTTTTATCTCAGGACGTTCAACCCAGCATTCAAACACACGTTCATCAAACTCTGTTATCTGTGCATTTACCTGTTGATGTCCATCTTCAGCTGGTACAGTTTATCCTCAGCTTAAGTGTAATGGTTCACATCATAGCAGATTACATTCATGTACTCTCAATCATTAACATCTGGTTTATATTACTTTAACCAGGCACATTTCACAGCATTCCCTTAAGATTGTTGTATTTTCTGTATATCAGTCATGCAAAAAGAGGACTAAGCCTTCCATAAAACCACTAGATGTGAAAAGATGACTAACAGAGTCTGATTTGTGTAAAATGTCATGTAAGAGCCTGACGTCTCTTCTACGCCGTTCACAATACTCTTGTAAATCTTTGTTTTTAACTAAACACAAAACTTCATTTGTAGTTTTTCGTCACCACGTTAAAAATGTTTCAGCAAAGACAAAATAAAATGTAGACCTTGAGTTTTACAGTAGTGTTGGTATCTCATGTTGCTTCACAGCATCATCCAACCTTCAACCGTTCAATAACTCTTCTGTTCAACAATTCACTTTTTCTGTATTTAATTTCCTAGATTTATCTAGTTTTTGATCATATTCTTAGTACATTTTTCTATGTACTCATGTGGAGCCGGGATTCAAAAGCTTTTTTTATTGATCACCAAGAACACTGAACATTACTGGTGATCACTGAAAAATGAAAAAATGTCAAAGAAAAACAAAAAGATATTAAAAACAATTATTAAGCTGCCATAACAACAGGTTGAACAGAAAAAAACTATTAAAGAAAGAGGAAAACTCCTTCTCACATCCCCAATTCTGCATTAAATATGAAGTTCCTCCTTTGTTCCACTGAGCCAGTTAGAAACTCCATCTAACGATGCCCCTACAAGGCTAGGCTTCAAGAAAATAACTTGTCATTTTCCACTCAGGAAAATGATCCATTATGCACCAGTTGAAAGCACCCGGCTTTATCTGCCTCAAAGATGCAGACAGAGAAACACAAAGGGGAGATAGTGGGAAAAGAAATTCAAATATATTAAAAAAAAAACAAGATCTGCTGCAAACATTAAGAAAACGATGCACCATGGAAGGAGTGGGCTGCAAGAAATCTAATCATAAACTCAACTGAGTGGCACAGCGGATAGATGCAAATATAATTTACCCGATTCCGTTTTGAGTCATCAGTAATTTGGTTTTGTCAAATAAATAGAAAACTTTCTGCAGGTCTGAAGAAAGCGTTATTAGGGTTTGCTTCTTTTGATGCATTTTAGGAGATTTATTAATTATGCACAACCTTCTCAGGAGAAATGATTTATAAACTTTAACACCAAAAACCATGAATTTGCTGAGTTGGAACAAATCTCACCACGGATCATGAATCGAGGTTGATAAAGTTCTTGTTTGTTGCACTTGTACTCCAGTTGTCTGGGTCGTGGATCCTCTCGATTTGGAAGAGGGTTAGTCATAGATGTTCAAGCCCAGGGACGGATCTAGCCAGCCCCACTAAGGGGGGCAGGTAGAATATCAGGGGAGGGGGGGGGCGAGTCTGGACATGCTAAGAATTTTTTGGTCATCACATCCCCCCAATCCCTCAAATGCATCGAAAACTACACCATCATCATATCAGTTCCTCTATCCATAGATTTATTTTCATATTTGATCCCTACCCTCTGCATTTACCCGGGCTTGGGACACAAGTAGGACACTGGCTGATGCCCTGCTGAGGCTGCATTATCTGTTTAGTTTAGTTTTGTTTCTGTGTTTTTTGTTCCTTTTTTTCTTTTTTTTGTTCTTTTTGTGTTTTTGTTCTTTTGTGTGTTTATTTTGTTTGTTTTTTGTTCTTTTTGTGTTTTTTGTTCTTTTTGTTTTTTGTTCTTTTTTGTGTTTTTTGTTCTTTTTTGTGTTTTTGTTTTTTGTTCTTTTTGTGTTTTTGTTCTTTTTGTGTTTTTTGTTCTTTTTGTGTTTTTTGTTCTTTTTTGTTCTTTTTTGTGTTTTTTGTTCTTTTTTTGTTTTTGTTCTTTTTTGTGTTTTTGTTCTTTTTTGTGTTTTTTTGTTCTTTTTTGTGTTTTTTGTTCTTTTTCTGTTTTTTGTTTTGTTTTTTGTTCTTTTTCTGTTTTTTGTTCTTTTTCTGTTTTTTGTTCTTTTTTGTGTTTTTGTTCTTTTTTGTTTTTGTTGTTTTTTGTGTTTTTTTGTTTGCTTTGTTTTTTTCTTCCTGGGTTTTTGTTCTGTTTTGTGTTTTTTGTTCTTTTTTGTGTTTTTTTTGTTTTTTTGGGTTTTTGTTCTTTTTTGTGTTTTTTGTTCTTTTTGTGTTTTTTGTTCTTTTTTGTGGTTTTTTTGTTCTTTTTTTTTTTGGTTGTTCTTTTTTGTGTTTTTTGTTTTTCTTTATTTCTGTGTCATTCATCAGTAGCTACTTTGAATGAGGACAAACTGAAGAAAGCGCTCACTCTGACCATTTTTCACTGAAAAATGGTCTGAGTGCAATGCCCCCCCCCCCCCCCCCCCCCCCCCCCCCCCCCCCCCCCCCCCCCCCTCCCCCCCCCCCCCCCCCCTTGCCCATGCCTACATCCGGCCTCGTTCAAGCCCCTCACCCATATCTCTAAGAGCCCAACCACTGTGCAACAAACTCTTTCTTTCAATCTTTACACAAATCTCTTGACCATAAGTGAGTATGCAGATAAATCTGGTGAAGCCACCTCTTCACCACAGTTCAGCATCTGCATCCTGAACCACCACCTTACCATGGTGGAGGACATTGAGCGCCCTAATGAGCCTATAGCAGCTATGTGGTCCACGGTACTTTGCACTTGCCTCTGGTGGAGTCTCCGTGGTAAATTTGTTCTAGGAGAAGGATGAGACACAGGGTGGTTCAGAGGACCTTTCATAGAAGAACAAAACAGAGCAACATGGAGGATTAACGGGGTTTTGTCCTGGAGTCAGGCCTTTTGTTGGAGCGCTATGTGAGCACCTGGTGGCCGGGCTTTCACCCATGGGGCTCGGCTGGGTCTAGCCCAAACCTTGTCCACTTGTAGACCCACCACCTGCAGAAGGAGCATGAAGGGTCTGCTGGTGGACCAGGCTTTGGTAATCCCATTCCATGAAACACAGGAGCTGTATTTCCTGTTCTTCCTCCTCCTCGTTTCACCAATCTCTTAGTCATCAAAACAGACAAATATTCACTTTTATCTTTTCAGAACAAAAATATTCAATCTTCTCTAAAATCTCTGAATGATTACTTTCTTATAACAAGCTCCATTAATCTTTTAATTTAGAGTTTCAGCATTTTTGAGAGATTTATTTGTGTGTGAAATCTTTGCTGAATTCTCTATAACTTTAGTGACACAAGAATGAGATTTATACATTTTCAGATCATATTTAGGATCTTTTTGAGTTTTGATATTTTTAGGTTCACTGATTTAATCACATGATTTGGATTTCCATCTTATTAATCAGTTCACATTTAGCTGTAATTGTGCTGAAACGTAAAATTGTTGTGAGTTGTAATGGCTCCTTTAGCCTTTTTCTTTACATTAAAGAGGAAGTGTTATAAATATAAAGAATAAAATCATCAATTTTCACTGAAGATGGCTTTACTTTGGTGAAAACCCCATAAATATCCACCGTGACGTTATGAGCCCTAACGTCGCCGCTGGCAAAATGACTATACATAGTTCATTTCTGCTCTTATTGTCAGAGACGAGAGTTTTTGAAGTCAAATTCATGTTGATTAGAATAACTTTAGGGGGCTTTCAGTGTCTGTCTTTATATCCACTGTTATGTGTGAGTCTTTGTTTCCCATAATGAACTGACAGTGTGCTATTATGGTGACTTTTGAGTCAATTAACTAGAATAAAAATCATTGTCAGTTTTTGTCAGGCTTTTTTTTCCTCTCCTCTCCAACCTAAAACTGATGTAAACAAACTGAAAATAGAATAATTCGACCCATTTAATAACATTTAATAAATATTGGAATAATCATTTTCTCCAATTGTTTTGTTGTTTAGCAAAGAAACACTCTTGTAGTCTGATAAGTTTGTATTTGAAGACACTTTGATGCTAGACATTTTCTACACAAATATCTAAACAGTACATAGAAACTGATGGACTTTAAATATGTATTAAAGCAGACTTTCTGCTATTTTTATGTTTTGAGCAGATTTACAATCCTCTGCAGAAACAGATTCTTTTTTTAAATCACAGGTTGAATTTATTATTTCCAGCTGTCTTTACATTACTTTCAGTCTTTTTTTTTTTTTTTGCTTATAATAAGGATTTCTGTAATGGTAATTAATTTTAAATGTGTGAATCTGATGGACTGCAGGACTTCAGATTTAAAAATCAGCTGGTACTGAACACATAGTCCAGGCTTTTATGGGTCCACATAAATCATGACAGATTTGGGTTCGTATTTTGTTAGAAAGGATGGATTTTATGCATCAGTTTCCTTTTGACAGCTTTAACTTGCTTCTGGCAGTTAATGAGAATTTGCCATTTAGGTTTTTGACTGTTCACTGGCAGAGTGTTACATCTCTTGGTTCATCGTAGACCCAGATCCAGCTAGATTCTGGATCACATTCTGTTAATAAGGTTTAACATTTCTTGAAGAAACTTGCCACCAAGCTGCTGGATTAAATTGAATTGACATCAAATGTTAATCATAGATTTACATCCACTGATAAATTCATTGTGTGGATCATGAGACATTTTGCTAAGAGTCCAGCAGGGCTGATTCGGTTGAGGCCAAACTTTCACTTGGAGATCTTAAGCGATTGTGTCAGGATTTTGAGGTGAAATGGATCCAAAAACAGAGGCAGGTTCTTAACTTAGATGGATTTTAAATTAAAGAAATAAAGAATGACGTGGCAGCAAAACCCCTAACAAAGGAAACCAAAGGAACACTGGGAGAAAAACCACAGGGATGCAACAGGATTAGGAAAACACACAAGATAAGAGTGATAATGGAACAGGTGAGTATCATCAACAGAATGAAGCTGTTTACAAAAAGGGACAGAGCGGACTGTGCTTCTTCAGGAAGCTAAGATCCTTCAGTGTTTGCAGCAAAATGTTGCAAATGTTTTATAAGACTGTTGTGGAAAAAGCAATCACATCTGCAAAGGAGGACGCTTCATAAAATGAACCCTGAGCATCCTCTTCAGTCACATCTTTAATGATTCTTTGAAAACAACTTAAATGAAAAAAAATCTAATTTCCCTCTGGGATTAATAAAACGTGCTTGATTTGACTGATTTGATTTATTGTAAAAAAAAAAAAAAAATTTGCCAGTGGTTCGAGATATATTTTGGTGATTAAAGTGCACACACACAGGCAAAAACATTATTGTTCACCGTTTAGCAACAGGCAATAAAAATTAGAATTCTGGGTTTGGAATGTAGCTTTTTAGGCAAAACCTTCCAACTATAAAGAAAATCTATGTTTAAAACACACCAATCTATACGACTAACAGAATGTGCAAAGGAAAGTTTTCAAAAATCAGCTATAAAATAGTTTTTATCCCCAACTCAGGTCTTTTCTTCTCTCTCAGACAAACATTGAAGACAAACACAGCCTTGGATGACAGCTGAGGCCGCAGTAATGGAAGATAAATGCAGGTTAGAAGCAGTTTGGTTGACTTCTGATGGCTCAAAGAAAAAATATCAAGTAGCTGCAGATGGTTCTTTTAGGTTAGAAAGTAAAACAAGTTGATTTTCACTGAATGGTCCTAAAGTTTTACAAGTTGGTTTAATTTAGATTTTTACTATTTACACTGAGTGGGTTACTGTTTTATTAATAGACTAATTTTAAGTATCATTACATAATTAACTTTTTTAATAAAATGCAAACCTGAAGTAGCTTCAGTGGCAGTTTAAGTAAAAACAATTGTTTTTGTCCTTTAAGGGTATTTTATAACATTTTATTAACAAGTAGCATCTTATTTTTTAATGATATATAATAAAGGCTGTGGACGACGGGGAGGAGGAGCACACTTTTACACATGTGCATTCATACTTTGTATTTAGGACTTTTGTTCCACTGAACATAAACATCAAGATAAATTTAGGAAACTAGAGAAGTTTTTTTCTTACTTCTAAACATTTCTGTTCACCTTCAGGTTACATCTAAGGTCCTACTGTCATCTTAGGCAGAGCTAAAACATTAAATCTGGCTTAGACCAACAAATGTCTAAAATCAGAAAACAACAAAAGTCAAATGAGGTTAAAAACAAACATATCAATTCACCATCACCTACATTAAACATCAGTTATATTGAGGTCATGTTTTAATAAACGTTTCCATAATTTTTCTTCGAAGTTGCCTTTTTTTCTGCCTCCAAAACAAGAACTTCTTCTGAGCACTCACGATGTTCGATGTTCCACCAAGTTCAAGTTCTCAGTTTCTTATCAAGTGTAGGAAACCTTAAACCTTCATTCATAAACCTTAGAGAAAATAAAAGATGACAATTATTCACTAAAACATAAGACCAAAAGTCAACCAAAAAATATTTGATAACAAGTCAAACAAAATAAAGTATCCTATGAAACCATTTACCGATTTAACAGTTTGCATTTTAACACTGGAAAGAGAAAGTTTTTAAAGTAAACTGCAAAGTACCACCTGGTAATTTGCTACTAAACATTTTTATAGCTATAAGCATAAATCACATATTTGTTCTACACTGTAAAAAGAAAAGGTTGAATCTACTTAATTGAATTGCTTCAGTTGGTAACAGGCAATTGAATTAAGTTTGTCCAACTTAAATTACTAGGTACAAATTTTTTAATTTAAGTTAGATAAACTTAATTCAATTGCTTGGAACCAATTGAGGCAATTCAGTTAAGTTGGTTCAACTATTCTCTTTTTTCAGTGTAAATCAATCCCAGTGTGGTGTCCTCTATATGTACCGGTAGGTTTTTCCACTGAAACATTAAACAAAAAGAAAAGAAAAACCATTCGAACTTGCTCTGATACCTCGGTCACTGGTTCATTCTTCCCTCACTTGGAACAGGATAACAAATAGTGAAGAGTAAGTTGCATCTGCTAAAAGATTTCAAATGTTTTGTCGTCAAAATAAAACCCAGCAGCTCATTTTTGCAGCATACCAGACCAAGGTCACCTCCTTTTACGTTGGTTCATAAAGTAATAAAATCAATGTTTAGGTAGGATACTTAACAGCTGCTCGAAGGTTTAGTAAGAGTAAAGAAAGAGTTCGTTTGATTCACGTTTTTATAAATCCCCCTCAGAGACACTCTGAGGACAATTATTTTATTAAAATGCTTTTTATGTGAATAATCGAACTCTTTTTGCCCTTTTTATAATGTGTAATGCCTTTCTTAATTTGTGATTATTTGAAAATATTTTTTAAATCACATGTTAAGGATTCCATGTTTTGGTGCGTCTGAACGGTCACACACATCAATATTTTTAAAGATTTTATTCTGAAAATGCTCCACTGTTTAACCACAGAGTCAGCAGCAGATTGAACTACTGTCGGGTAATTTATTAAAGTCAACATTTTGATCTTTTTATTCTTCTCAGCATTTATTGTTTCCTCTAACCAGCTGTCTTTTGTTTGTATCCATCTCGGCACAACGAGGACACAAAATTTCTAGAAAAACAAAGAAAATGGAGAGGACCTATATGTCACCGCATTGACTCGAGGTGTGGACGGAGCTCGAACGACGTCTCTGCAGAATGATGGAGGAGGTGGTTATCTTCACAACTTTATCAAATAGCTGAGTCAGGTCTGAGTGATTCGAGTCCAAAAAAACTTTTATGCTGAGGTCACGTTTGAAACAAACCTTTCTTAATAGCATTTAAGGGTGTACATATTTAGGATCTCATTTATATTCTGCTGAAAATCCCATTTTCACAGTTAAAACACCCCTGTCTCATCTCCACATTCGATGTTTTTCCTTTCACTTTTATAATAACTTGCTGACAGTTTTATGTTTAGTCAGGAAAAAGTGTAAAAGTACAAAACTGGAATCAAGTACAGTCGGATGTGAAGCCACCAGGAGTCAGAGTTTAAACACCAGTGTGCTGCTGCTGTTATAAGGAGCTGCTTCAGTAAATATAATTGAATTTTTTATTTGTGGCCATGATGTTTTATGACTGACTGGAGGCTGTGTTTTACTCTTTTTCATTTTTTTTTATTCACCAGCATTCTGGTGATGATTTATGGACATTCAGACTGCGTGACAGTAAAATAATGACAGCTGCCTCTTTTTTTTTCTCTTCCAGTAAATGCCTGTCTAATGCTCCTCTGGGATCAATAACGTTGAACAACATTCTTAATGACGGAGTTAGCCTAATGACTATTTGGGGTTCAGGCTAAAGCACATCCAATGATTGTGTACAAAGAACTTTTCAAGCTTTCTGAAATAGAGTTTGCTGTGAGGACATGGGGGAAGGTAATGGGTGATGAGGTAATTTCAGCAGACAAAAGGCACAAGACTGGTGCCATTATTTGTGAGGGAAAGGCAGAATAGGCAAGGGAAGTGAAGGGAAGAGGGACATTCAGAGACAGACAGCCAGAGACAGAGGGTGATTAGGGTTAGACGTGGTGCCACAGCTGGGTTGGATCTATAGAGAGAGCCTCTTAACATGATGTATGAGGAACACAAAAAAACACACACTCAGGGCTGGTCAAAGTGGTCCTGCGCTGCCAGGGAGGCTGGACGAAGAACTTGGTCTAGTAGCATCGGTACTATTGTATTGCTTTTGTCACTTATCAGGTAACAACAATAATATAGTTACAGCCTGTGCAGTTATTCTGAATTAGGACTTGTTGAGAAGATTCACACAAAACTGTGGTTTTATAGGTACTCTATGTTCTTAAAAAAAAAAAAAAAAAAAAACTTTGATAGCTTGTTTTTGAGCACAAAAAGACTGGGGAATGCTTTAATAAGCAAAACAATCTACATAAATCGTATGAACCCATTGGAATATTGGGAAAATAACATAGAATGTAAACTAACTTTTCATTTTCTTTTATATCCAGTTTAACCTGCTCATCACTGGAGCAAATAAAGAAAAACAATGATTCACACACACACACTCAAATCCAGATTTGTCAATTAAAGGTGTTATAGGTAATTTTCAAACAAGCTAGGTTTAGCTAGCTGTTTTACACAAACTTGTCTCACCCCTTCCATCTGATTTAATCCCTAAGACTCACCCAAACATGGTACCGCACATTGCCACGGTAACAACAGAATGCAAAACACCAGCCGTTGAAACGCTACGCTAATGTTCGCCCTGGTTTTCTTCTTTCTACGTCCAAACCTATTTTTGTTTTCTGCTAGCTGAAAAGATGTTTTTCTTTTTGGGAGTCTGGTATTTTTTTTCTAAAATTGAAGCGCTGTTTCTGTCCTTCTCTCACTTCCGAGATGTTCTGCTGAAAAATGCTCCACCACGCATTTATGTGATCCAAGCAGCGCGGAAGTGCGGCGCTTCGGCGAGACAGACAGCCGGACTGTCCAATAGTTGTTTTCGGTTTGAAACATAACTTTAGTTTGAGGGAATAAACTAGAAAAATCCCACTTTTATAAATAAAAAAATGTGAAAACTCTGACCTGGCAGCCCTTAAGCGTTGTGTTACTTCTGTGGGATCACTATCTATCATCCCTTCTCTAGTTTTCTGACTGGTTGGTTTGCCATCACCTGTTTGTCAGTCTGAATCTGGACATCTTTGTCTCTTCGTTCTCCACCACTCTTGATCGAACCTCCTATTTTGTGGGACCTCCAGTTCACACTCAGCACAGATGTTCCTATTCCAGCTGGTTATGGTGTTCCACTTTGCTAGCCTGCATTTTACATCCTGCTACTACATGCAGGACTGTCTACAGGGCATCTTAACACAGTCTGCCTGCTACACCTGATGTGCAGGAGCTTATTTTTGCATGCTCCTCCTTTTTAACATCAGATTTTTGCTGTCTTAATTTAGCGGTTGAATGCTTAATGCCATCTAGGGAGGATGAATACTGGCACCTGTAACTGCAGATCAGGGGTTAAAACACAAGCATTCAGTAACCTCTCTAAGCAAGAAACATAAAAATGATGCTAGTTTGAATATCACATATGTTAACAAGGTCTGTACCAAATATTGAGAAATGGGCTACTGGAGTAAAAAAAAATCCAGACACCATAACTCAATGCTACTATAAATTTCTTGCATGTTTTCACTTAATATTGATTTGATTTGGTTATCTTTTCTATATGTGATAACTGGTGTTTTGATGAGGTTAAGGGCCCCTGACACTCAGAAAAACATTATATCAGAGTTTAAAATATGCCGTCACATTTTGTCATGTCAGAAAACGGCTTCACTTGTTACCCGAGCGCTGTGAACTGACACTGAGGGGTACCTTCTGCATTGATTTGCGACTCCAGGGAGTCCCAACGACATGGTGCTGTCAGTGTGGGTGTGTTGTGGTTGCACACAGAGTGCAACATGCAATCAACTTCTTGGAGCAAATAGCTTTGTCAGGTTTAAAATTATTTATCACGTATGAAACCAAATGTTTATCTTTGAAGTTCTTCTTTCCCAGAGTTTGACATTTAACTGTTTAATTTGCAAGACTCCTCTTCCTGACCCATTTAGACAAGCACAATGTTTCTTTCTCAAGGTTCAGGAGGAAAGGAGTGAGTCATCTGGAGTCTTATCTATTCCTGTGATTTATCTGTATGTTTTTACTTGTGTGCTGGGCAATAAAAATGAGGTCTGGAGAAAAGTGAGATCAGAAAAAGGTCGGAGGTCTGCTGGACGGCTGATCTAACTTTTTCTCTCCGGATCATCTGCGTATTAAACTCAGTTGTGGTTCCTTGACTAAACTCGGGGGTTTTCTTCATGTTGGTAAAAAGTTTAAACCTGACATAATTGGTGTTTCCGCCCGGTTCCTAAAAATTCACAAAGACAGGAGGAGGATTTCTGACGCCCGTAAACTCCGTGGCCACGGTGTTTTATGAGAAGTCCTGTGGGGAAGTTCTTCGCAGGCCGGGTGAGTCGGTTTTCCTGCTCCTGGCGGAGTGAATGACAGGAGCCGAACCCCTCCCGAGCTTCGTCAAGGAAAACGAGTAAGTCTGCTTTTTGGTTGTTTAAAGGTTTTGTTGTGGTTTAAAGTGACCTTTGGGGGAAGAACTTTTACCCTTCTTGTTGTGGTTTAAAGTGACCTTTGGGGGAAGAACTTTTACCCTTTTTGTGGTTTAAAGTGACCCTTGGGGGAAGAACTTTTACCCTTCTTGTTGTGGTTTAAAGTGACCTTTGGGGGAAGAACTTTTACCCTTCTTGTTGTGGTTTAAAGTGACCCTTGGGGGAAGAACTTTTACCCTTTTTGTGGTTTAAAGTGACCCTTGGGGGAAGAACTTTTACCCTTTTTGTGGTTTAAAGTGACCCTTGNCAGCTCATGGAGCCCACATTGATGGTGAATTATTTTATGTTGGTTTCACCTTTTATTTCCTATGTTTTTATTTTTCTGATCCTACCTTACCTGTTGTCTGTGAATTAATTGCTTTCTGGTCACATATATTTTGACACATGTGACCATGTGTCGAAATATAGGGGGGAGTGAGTGAAACGGAGTTCACATGAACGAAGTGAAACGGAGTGAATTAATTCTTCTTAAAAAACTTTTTTACCTCAACTCGTGTTTTCTAAAGCAAAAAGCTAGGATGGACATTCAATGGCACGGAGGCTGTACCTCACGAAGAGCTGCTGCACCTACATCCTGAGAACCCCTTCCACCCCTAACGGTAACCAAAACTGCCCATGCTCTGTCTAACTACCCCAACAGGCCCCAGGACTGTCATGCACCCCAGAACAGTCACAACAATGGCCCCATGGACATGGCTGGACCCCTGAACAGGTCAATGCTGGGAAGAATCGAACTGTGACCTGTCCCTCTCTGGGTTTTCTCTTCCAATGTGGCGTGCGCGACGCCGTCCTCGACAAGTCTGCCTGTGGCGACCTTTCTGACCCTGACATCCTACGGTTCATCACCTGACGTGAGTCACTGTCAATTGACAGACACACCTTCCACATCTCATGAGTCGAAACAACCCAGGCATTCGTTGGCTGAATGTCACTGCGTTCAGAGCTGGTTCTGAACGGGCTACGTAACCCAAATCTCAGGGTCCCCACAAACAAGGACTGGTTGTGGGGGGGGGTTCTGAGTGGACGACTATGGACATGCGACTCAGGGTGTGTCTGTGTTTGTTTACTACGAGGCTGGTGTGGGGCCCTGCAAGGAATGCCCTGCACCGCAACGCTGATGTCACGGGGTCAGAGGTCACAGGGAGGAATGGAAACCAACCCAGCCATGCCCCCTCCTCAGTCAAAAAGGTCCAAGGTGTTTCTCCTCCTCAATCAAAGACCTCATGTCAAAAAGGGTTTCCCCTTGGCCCGGTCAAAAAGAAATGTTAATTCCCGTCTTTTCCAGGCCTGGACTATGAAGCTCCTTCAGAAAACGTTGTGAAACGAGTTGAAGGTCGTTGATGTTGACCCAGGTTTCTGATTGTTTTTGATTCTTATTCTCCATTATAACCACACATATAATGATACATTGCTTATATAATCACCACATTTTAGACATTATAATCAGTATAATTTTTTTTTTTATGGTTTCATACATGATAAAAGAGGAGGGAGATGTCAGGTTTAAAATTATTTATCACGTATGAAACCAAATGTTTATCTTTGAAGTTCTTCTTTCCCAGAGTTTGACATTTAACTGTTTAATTTGCAAGACTCCTCTTCCTGACCCATTTAGACAAGCACAATGTTTCTTTCTCAAGGTTCAGGAGGAAAGGAGTGAGTCATCTGGAGTCTTATCTATTCCTGTGATTTATCTGTATGTTTTTACTTGTGTGCTGGGCAATAAAAATGAGGTCTGGAGAAAAGTGAGATCAGAAAAAGGTCGGAGGTCTGCTGGACGGCTGATCTAACTTTTTCTCTCCGGATCATCTGCGTATTAAACTCAGTTGTGGTTCCTTGACTAAACTCGGGGGTTTTCTTCATGTTGGTAAAAAGTTTAAACCTGACAAGCTTGAACTGCAGAGACGGCTGCTTTCTGCATATTCTGTAAACAAGAAATCCGAAAACAGGTGGTTTGGGGAAAAGAAAAAGACTCAGGCAAAAAGGTTGAGCTAGCTCAACTAAAAGAGGCTTGATATGAGAGGTATAAAAAATGAAAAATGTTTTGCTTATCTTAGGTCAGGTCATGGGGGATCTCGAGTGATCCCAGGCCAGCGAGTATAATCCGAGGAAGGTCTGGGTCTCCTAGTAGGACATGCTCAAAAATTCAAAATTCGGAGCCACCTTTCAGTGAAGATGAGCGGTGGCTCTATTCTGAGCTCTCCACTGGTGTCAAAGCTCCTCGTTTTATCTCTAAGGCTGAGCCCATCCACCCCTAAGGAGGAAGATCATTTCAGATACTTGTTTTTTCGGTCATGATCCGAATGGCATGAGCATAGGTGAGGGTTGGAATGGAGATGGACCGGTAAATCACAGCTTTGTCTTTTGTCTTTTTTGATTCATCCTACTGTCACTCATGAAAATAACACTCCTCCACTCAAGGACAAAGCTCACTCCCAACCCAGAGAGAGCATCCAAAAATCAAGAGCTTGAATTGAAAAATATATCAGCTCAAGCTATAAAATACTTGATGTCTACTATCATAGCAATACCAGTACTATGAGGGGTGTGCAAATTAAATGATGGAAGAGATCATCAGATTATGTTTTTTGTGTTTGGTGTAATCTTTTAATCCCTAATCCAGATAAAGGACAGTCAAATCTGATAACTCTGATACACAATCCTCTCCTGTTGTGTTATCATGGGATAAAAAGTGGAAAAGCCCCAGACCTGCACTGTATCTCTTCCTCACTGTTTCTCACTTTGTGTGTTTGCTCACACGGTGTGTGAGGGTGACCACCTCTGCACCATCAAACAAATGACTGTGAAGTAAAGAGGCGTTATCGGTTTTAGAACAGTTTAAACGGGAAAAGATGACAATAAAAAACAACAGGAACAAAACATAGCTCAGCTTTCCTCTTCTAATGGGTTTAATAGCTGCTCTAATTGAACAAAAAGTCACTTTAACAGAAGAGAAACACACAAAAGCTGTAAGGAGAATACATAAAAATCAACAGTTGACGTGTTGGCTGGTAAAGATGGCTAATGGAGTGGAAACTCAACCAGGGAATACTCAGATACAGCATCAGGGTAATTATTAAGGGCAAAAGAAAGAGGCTGATTGTGATCATGAGAGAAGATAACACTTCATACTATGATTTGAATGAATAATGATGTTTATTAAAGGAGCCAGTCTGATGAGGAAACTCAGAGCAGAGCTCAGGATNCCTATGTTTTTATTTTTCTGATCCTACCTTACCTGTTGTCTGTGAATTAATTGCTTTCTGGTCACATATATTTTGACACATGTGACCATGTGTCGAAATATAGGGGGGAGTGAGTGAAACGGAGTTCACATGAACGAAGTGAAACGGAGTGAATTAATTCTTCTTAAAAAACTTTTTTACCTCAACTCGTGTTTTCTAAAGCAAAAAGCTAGGATGGACATTCAATGGCACGGAGGCTGTACCTCACGAAGAGCTGCTGCACCTACATCCTGAGAACCCCTTCCACCCCTAACGGTAACCAAAACTGCCCATGCTCTGTCTAACTACCCCAACAGGCCCCAGGACTGTCATGCACCCCAGAACAGTCACAACAATGGCCCCATGGACATGGCTGGACCCCTGAACAGGTCAATGCTGGGAAGAATCGAACTGTGACCTGTCCCTCTCTGGGTTTTCTCTTCCAATGTGGCGTGCGCGACGCCGTCCTCGACAAGTCTGCCTGTGGCGACCTTTCTGACCCTGACATCCTACGGTTCATCACCTGACGTGAGTCACTGTCAATTGACAGACACACCTTCCACATCTCATGAGTCGAAACAACCCAGGCATTCGTTGGCTGAATGTCACTGCGTTCAGAGCTGGTTCTGAACGGGCTACGTAACCCAAATCTCAGGGTCCCCACAAACAAGGACTGGTTGTGGGGGGGGGTTCTGAGTGGACGACTATGGACATGCGACTCAGGGTGTGTCTGTGTTTGTTTACTACGAGGCTGGTGTGGGGCCCTGCAAGGAATGCCCTGCACCGCAACGCTGATGTCACGGGGTCAGAGGTCACAGGGAGGAATGGAAACCAACCCAGCCATGCCCCCTCCTCAGTCAAAAAGGTCCAAGGTGTTTCTCCTCCTCAATCAAAGACCTCATGTCAAAAAGGGTTTCCCCTTGGCCCGGTCAAAAAGAAATGTTAATTCCCGTCTTTTCCAGGCCTGGACTATGAAGCTCCTTCAGAAAACGTTGTGAAACGAGTTGAAGGTCGTTGATGTTGACCCAGGTTTCTGATTGTTTTTGATTCTTATTCTCCATTATAACCACACATATAATGATACATTGCTTATATAATCACCACATTTTAGACATTATAATCAGTATAATTTTTTTTTATGGTTTCATACATGATAAAAGAGGAGGGAGATGTCAGGTTTAAAATTATTTATCACGTATGAAACCAAATGTTTATCTTTGAAGTTCTTCTTTCCCAGAGTTTGACATTTAACTGTTTAATTTGCAAGACTCCTCTTCCTGACCCATTTAGACAAGCACAATGTTTCTTTCTCAAGGTTCAGGAGGAAAGGAGTGAGGCATCTGGAGTCTTATCTATTCCTGTGATTTATCTGTATGTTTTTACTTGTGTGCTGGGCAATAAAAATGAGGTCTGGAGAAAAGTGAGATCAGAAAAAGGTCGGAGGTCTGCTGGACGGCTGATCTAACTTTTTCTCTCCGGATCATCTGCGTATTAAACTCAGTTGTGGTTCCTTGACTAAACTCGGGGGTTTTCTTCATGTTGGTAAAAAGTTTAAACCTGACATAATTGGTGTTTCCGCCCGGTTCCTAAAAATTCACAAAGACAGGAGGAGGATTTCTGACGCCCGTAAACTCCGTGGCCACGGTGTTTTATGAGAAGTCCTGTGGGGAAGTTCTTCGCAGGCCGGGTGAGTCGGTTTTCCTGCTCCTGGCGGAGTGAATGACAGGAGCCGAACCCCTCCCGAGCTTCGTCAAGGAAAACGAGTAAGTCTGCTTTTTGGTTGTTTAAAGGTTTTGTTGTGGTTTAAAGTGACCTTTGGGGGAAGAACTTTTACCCTTCTTGTTGTGGTTTAAAGTGACCTTTGGGGGAAGAACTTTTACCCTTTTTGTGGTTTAAAGTGACCCTTGGGGGAAGAACTTTTACCCTTCTTGTTGTGGTTTAAAGTGACCTTTGGGGGAAGAACTTTTACCCTTCTTGTTGTGGTTTAAAGTGACCCTTGGGGGAAGAACTTTTACCCTTTTTGTGGTTTAAAGTGACCCTTGGGGGAAGAACTTTTACCCTTTTTGTGGTTTAAAGTGACCCTTGCAGATGAAAGAAACTGAGGGAAGAACTTTTTACCTTTGCTTGAACTGCAAAACCTAAGTTACTCTTGCAGGTGAAAAATACTGGGAGTAGCTTTGGTACCCGTGCAGCTGAGGGGAAAACAGTTCAAGCTAAAAAGTGCTGTCTTTGCAGATGAAAGATACTGGAGAAGCACTTGGACCGGTCCTGCTGTTTGTTGTGGTTGTTGTGTTTCAGATCTGGTGTTTAATAATGGTTTTGCCCGTGTGGGGAATTTGTGTAATAATTTTCAGAGCTGGTTCTATGTTGGTTACTTTCTGCTATTACATGGTTAAGTGGTTTATTAATCTGAGTTGGTTGTGTTGAGTAGTCTTAGCTAATTGTGTTGTTGTGGGTTGCTGCATTTGGCTGGAGGTTTTTGCTGTGTTTGAGGTGCCGCTCTGTATTTGAAGAGCCTGCAAGATGGGATTAGGACAAAGTGCAAATGTTGAATTAGGTGGAGAGGTCCGTGTTGTTATCAACACGCCCTCACGGCATGTTAAGTTTGTGGAGAAATGGAAAAAAGAACGTGGTGATGATAGAAAAGTGAATTTTGAGGCGTGGGATGAGGTTGTGAACGAACTGAAGGTCCGGTTCGGGCCGACCAGCGAAACGGCAGAGTCGGGGGTCATGGAGTCCGCTATCTATCACGTCAGACCAACAGTTTTTCATGTGAGCCCAGACCTACGCAGTGAAAAAATCCACTGCCAGAGAGTCCGGCCTGCCTCAGGCCGCGGGAGCAACGAGGAGCGTTTCGGGGAAAAAGACACTTTTGTACCCCGTAACCGCCCTAGAAGGTCTGGGATAGATGAGGACTGTTGGCGCTGCGGTAAGAAAGGACACTGGGCCAGAAAATGTCCGAAAGGTAGAAGAAGGTTTGACTTGGAGGGACAAAGGAAAAGTGAAGATGGGTTTATGCAAGTGTTTGAGTTGTGAGTAAGAAGTGGAACAAAGTGGAGCTCTGACTCCGCTCTCTGTGTGTTGTGCTAAAGATCGTTTGTCTGCCCCCAGTGTCAGAGTTTGTCAAAACTGTCTGTTTTATGTCTCAGTGAGAAATGTCTCTGTGTGTGAGCTCGTCTGCTGAAAACAGGTCTTGTGTCAACGTGCGTCTGTGTATGTCTGAACTGCGCATGCGTGACAGTAGGCGTGACACAGTTCAACCGTCCAATCCTGTTCGACTTACGACATAACCAACCCAACCCCCTGACGTAAGCCATGAGACACCACCCCTGTCAGCTGACCCGTATGGACCAGAAACTTAGACGGCTGGACAGACGGACATATGTGTATGACAAAAAAGAACAAGTTCCTGTTTGTTTGTCTGTCTGTTGCCTGGAGCAAAATAAAATCAACCAATCTGGCCTGTCGATCAAAGAATTCGAGGAATGCAGTCTGATGAATGATAAGAGGGACGCCTTTTTGAATTTCATCAGGCTCCATCCTGTGACCAAGAGTTTAACACCTAAAACAGTTTAAACAAAAGAGAAGAAATGATAAGAATAATAAAATTTGAACACCTGTGAGACGGCTGTTGAGGGAAACAAAATGAAGCTGTAGTCTGGGTATTATACATGTGTGAGGTCATAATGGACCTGTATAAATGTAAGGCTGCTGCTGGAAAATAAGAAACGAATGAAACTAATATGCTTAGACAATTACAACTCACAGCCGTCCACACGGAACTTGATGTTGGACAACAAAATTGAAATCACCAAACAAATTGATTGATAACTAAATTAAATTAGAAATAAATCTCTAGGAGATAATATGTTATAATGAATTAAGGCCAAAAGTAAGTTCAAAACTACACTACTTATTACAATTATGACAAAATGGAATATACATGAAAGATTTATTGTCTTTTTTATCTTCGTCCATATAATAAATAAGATGTTAGATTTTTAGCGTGAAATTGAATAATCAGAATTAAGAATACTCAAAAGACAAAAGCCTGAAGCCATTCACAATGCAGTAATCAAAAGTCCAGATTCAGAATTAACAGGGTGAGGACCCTGAATAAAGCCAGAAAAA
Source organism: Callopanchax toddi (assembly GCA_006937965.1). Lineage (NCBI taxonomy): Eukaryota > Metazoa > Chordata > Actinopteri > Cyprinodontiformes > Nothobranchiidae > Callopanchax > Callopanchax toddi. The sequence continues at coordinate 1,333,351 of SSNR01000154.1, forward strand.
CGTCTCCCTTGATGAAACAGAAAAAGAACTTCAAACTTTGAATCACTAAAATGAAAAGTAATCACTGTGTTTATACCTAAAAATGAAGGATTAAAGGAAAGATTTATATTAATAATAAAAGAGATTAAATTATTGTTAATAAATAAATGAACATTCTGACATCAGTCTGATTACGAGTACAAAAAATATGATGAGTTAATCCAGGGCCCATAAAACCAACATTT